>JARBWK010000002.1:147124409-147190134 GCA_030556195.1 Anolis apletophallus
AAGAACTGTATTTTATTGTTTTATTGTGTTACGTTTATATTTATATTTGCTTCTTTTTTGATGATTGTATATGGCACTGAATATTTGCCTTTTGTATGTGTAAACCACCCTGAGTCCCTTTGGGGAGAGAGGAAAGGTTAGAAATAGTTGTTGTTATTATTATTATTATTATCTTTAGGGCAGAGCTTTCCAGACTTCAAATGGTGACATGCTTTTTAGACATATACCCTTTCACGACATGGTCATTCAGTTTTACTAGTGAACCAGAGGTTAAACTAACCCCTTATAAGAGTTTCATACAATACAATACAATACAATATACTAGTATTTACTGTATAAAAACGGTTTGGACATGAGTTTTGGACATGAGTTTTAAAGGCTGTTTAAGTGCTGATCCAGGCAATACCAACTGATTCTTAAGGAAGTTTCTTTGCGTGAGGCTATGTACCATGCAATTGTCTTAGGTCAAAACTTAACCTTTCAATGTTATCTAGCTGTATAAAAAATGGTCTTCTTCATCTAGACACCCCACCCAGAAAAGCACAAGTTTTAGGGGGAAGTATGGGGACTTTAACCCACACTCAAACCGGTTGGGCACAGGTAAAAAGCCTTGTGTGGAAGCGACCTTAATGTATTTGCTGTGTTTTAATTCTGTTTTTACCACACTATTATTTAAATGTTTTTTAACATTTGTATTACTCTTTTTAAACTGTTTAGCATGGACAGATGTTAGCCACCTTGAGTACCCATGGGGAGGAAGGTGGGATATAAATAAAGGTAATCATCATCGTCATCATCACTGTCAACAGATTTTTTTTAAAAAATATGCTTTATTTGAAGTTTCAATATTAAAAAGACAAATGACATACAGCAGACCCACATGGGGTCTAGAAAGGGAAAAGTGGGGATAGGAAAAGCGACATCTGGGGAGTGTGGGGAAAGTGGGGAAGGGAAAGGTTGTGAAAGGCTTGACAATACATAGGGAGAGGGGGATAAAAGAAAGAATCGATCTGTTTTTCGGCTTTGCAACTTGTGGAGACATTACACATCTTCGTCTTCTGTATTTTCCTGAAGTTATCTCGTGCCTGCATATAAATATACAAAAATATATCTACATAAGTGTCCATCAATTTTTGTGACACCCAACCAGGGATTTCCTTTGTGGTGAATCGTCCGGGTCCGGCCATCCCATCTTTCCTCTTTCTTATATTCCTAAAAACCATTCTCGCTCGACCCCATTGTGTGTCTGAGGCTCCTTATATTCTTATTTTAAATCTTGGTTACCAATTCAGTCTAAGAGCAGTCCCATGCTCCCTCTCAAAGGAGCTTTGGACTGGAGACCAGTCTGTCTTATTAACTTCTATCCCATCCATACTTCTAATCTCTTGGGTCAGCCATTCCATCTGGACCATTTCGATTAGTTTGTATAGCCATTCCTCCTTCCTGGGCTCGTTAGTAGATTTCCAGTATCTGGCGTATATTACTTTGGCTGATGTAGTTATAGCCAGAAAGATAATCTTTTCATTGGCACTCCATGTTGGGTCCGTCATCCCCAGAAGGAACATCTCTGGTTTTTTTCGCTATCTTTTTTGGGAGAATTTTCTTAATTTCATTGTGAATGTAGTTCCAAAATTTTTTGGCTTTAGGGCATAGCCACCATAGGTGGAAAGAAACTTCCACTGGGCGTCACAATTCCAACAGTTTGGTTTGATATTATGGTACATTTTGGCCAGTCTATCTGGGGGTCAAATACCATCTATATAAGACCTTGATCCAGTTCTCTTTGTATTTATAGCTTACTGAAGAGTTGGTATTTTTCCCCAGATCGACAGCCACGTACTCCATTTTATTTTTACACCTATGTTCGAGACCATTTTTTAACATGGTCATCTAATTTAGGTTAAACATCGATAATAAATCGTATATCTTTCCGACCAAGTTTTTGTCGGGCCCAAGAAGAACCCCCTCCCACTCATGTTGCTCGCTTTCAAAGCCTTTTAGTCTATCCAGTTTAAATTTCTCGGTGATTTGGTAGTATGTGAACCAACTTATATCCCTGCCCTCCCGGGCTAATTGTTCTTTACTTTTTAGCATAAAATTTTGCCCATTCCAATAAGTCAGCTCTTTGTAAGTGTACCATTTTGTATCTTGCAGTTGTCTTAGGCGAAAAGCCTCAATCGGTGACAGCCATGTAGGGGTTTTTGAATATATTTTATTGTAATGTTTGTTCCAAATTCTAATTAATGGATCTCTAATGTAGTGATTTTTAAATTTTTGGTCTTTAATTATTTTGTTATATCCTAAATAGCCGTGAATGCCAAACTTCAGGTCATACCCTTCTAAATTTGTTAATCTATTGTCATCTAACTTTATCCAGGTCGTGACCCATGCCAGACAGTTGGCCTCAAAGTATCTTTTTAGGTCTGGTACTCCCAACCCCCCTCTTTTTTCCCTGATTGAAGTAGTTTCATTCGTACTCTAGGTTTTCCCCCGTTCCAGATGAATTTAGATATATCCCTCATCCAAATATTGAATTGCGAGTCTTTTTTAATTATTGGCAGTGTTGCGAAAAGGAAGTTCATCCTGGGGAGGACCATCATCTTAACTGCCGCAATTTTGCCCAGAAAGGAGAGATTCAACTTGGTCCATTGGCTGAAATCTTTTTTAATCTTCGTCCAAATCCCATCATAATTATTTTTGAATAGATGTGAATTCTTAGGGGTAATATTTATCCCCAAGTATTTTACCTTCTTTGTGATAGTGATATCTGTTCTCTTTTCAAGTTCTCTCTTTTCAAGCTCAGTTAAATTTATTGTGAGCAGTTGTGTTTTGGTTTTATTAATTTTGTATCCTGCCAAATTTCCAAATTCCTCGACCCTTCTAAGCCACTTTTCTGAGAGAGCATTGGGCTCCTCCATAATTAATACAAGATCGTCCGCAAACGCCAGAGTTTTTATGGATTCACCCTTTATCTTAAGACCTTTTAGTGACTCATCATTTCTTATCTCCTCCAGTAATACTTCTAAGATCCATATAAACAGCAGCGGGGACATGGGGCATCCTTGTCTTACCCCTTTTTGTATGTTAATCGGCTTAGTTTTTGAACCGTTGACTAAGATTTTGGCCTTTTGCTTAGCATATATTGCTTTTATTGTATTTAGAATATTATACCCAATATCAATTTCTTTTAACAGTTGTTCAAGGTAGTCCCAATTAGTACGATCAAATGCCTTTTCGGCGTCTAGAAAAAACAGGGCTACTTTTTTGTTAATATTTTGGTTATAATATTCAATAATATCTATGATGGATCGTATATTTGTCTTGAGGTGCCTACCTGGCAGGAATCCCTTCTGATCTTTATGAATTTTGAGCTTTAGGTACCCCTTCAATCTCTCGGCAATTATAGAAGCAAAGATTTTATAATCTGCGTTAAGCAGTGAGATCGGTCTATAATTCTCCGGTAGGGTTAAATCCTTTCCCTTTTTACCAATCAACACAATGTTCGATTCACACCAGGTCTCAGGAACTTTGCCCTGGGTCGTTACTCCATTGAAAACCTTTTTGAGAATATCCACTACCTCTGCACTATGGTCTTTGTAAAACTCAGCGGTAAAGCCGTCGGGTCCCGATGCCTTTCCCCGCTTGGCTCTTTGAATTGCTCTTAATATCTCTCCCCTGGAGATTTCCTGATTTAACATAGCCCGGTCATCCTCGGAGACTCTGGCCATTTTTTTATCACTAATATGTGCAGTCAGGTCGTCCACCCTTATATCCTCTTTTTGGTAGAGATTAGAAAAATAATTCTCTAGCACCTCTTTTATCTCTGATTCTGATGTTACTTCTTTTAGTTTATATTTCAGCTTATGGATCACATTTCTTTTCCTTTTTTCCTTTAGCTGCCATGCAAGTAGCCTACCCGGCTTGTTGGCCTGTTCAAAATACTTCTGGTTTGTGTATCTTAGATTCTTGGCGATTTTTTCTAAATCAAAGAATTCCAATTGTTTTTGTAGAAATTTTAGCTCTTTTTGGACCTCTTTATTTTTGGGGTTGTTTTTTGATGCTGTTTCAGCCTTCTTAATTTTGTTTATTGTATCATTATATTCTTTTTCTTTTTTCCTATGGGTAGACTGTTGTTTCATAAAAAAAACCCTCATGTAGGCCTTACCGGCATCCCAAATTGTATTGGTATTATTATTATTTTTACAGTTAATTTCAAAGAATTCTTTGATTGTTTGTTTGCTTTTGTTTTTTGTTTCAACGCCTTTCATTAGGGCAGCCGGGTATTTCCAGATGAACTCTGTGTTTCTCTCTGCTATATCTAGTTCGACCGCGCCATGGTCAGAAACATGGCGGGGGTGGATCTTAGTGGCTCTTGCTAAGCTCGCTAGGTTCGTTGATACCAAAATGTAGTCAATTCGTGACCACGATTGGTGTCTGTCAGAGAAGAAAGTATAATCACGAGTCTTAGGGAATTGAGCCCTCCACACATCTAATATCCCTGTGTTTTTCCCCAGCTCAAAGAAAGATTTAGGCAGCTTGCCGTGCGGTCTCGATCTTCCCTTTCTCTGGTAACTCCTATCTAAGTGCGAATCCATCACCCCATTCAGATCTCCCATTAGAATTAGACTATCATACTCAATATCTAACATTTTTTCCTCGATGGTCTTGAAGAAGTTGGTCTTGCTGTCATTCGGTGCATATACATTACATATCAACCATGATTGATTACCATGTCGAATTTTAACCCCAATATACCTGCCCTCGGTATCCTTAAATTCTAATTTTGGTTGCCATATATTGTATAGAGGGCTACCCCCTTTTTTTTCCTTTGCAGAAGCCTCAAACAGTTCACCCAAAGATTCTTTCTGCAGTAAATGCGTCTCACTACTTTTAACATGAGTTTCTTGGATCGCCACCACATTGGCTTTCCTTTTTCTTAAATAATTAAACACTCTTTTCCTCTTCCCCCCACTATTTAGTCCGTTAACATTGAGAGTAATGCACCTGAGGTGTTTCATTCGATATCTGACGTCCTGCCCTCCTCAGTTCCCTCTTTGTCAATTTCTTCCTCTCTCTCTTTTTTTTCCTCTCCTTCTTCTTCCTCTCCGCTCTCCAGACCAATATCACTCTCTATATTTTCTCTGTCCTCTCTTTTATTGGGGTTATAGTCCAAATCACCTCCGGGAACTTCCTCTTCACTGCCTAATGTGTTCTCTTTTAGTACAGTCCAGCGTTTGGGGTTTCTCTCCCCTCTGGTGGCCCTTTGGTTCTCTTCCTGAACTTCTTCCTTCAAGTCTTCCGCAAATCTCCTTAAGAACTCCTTGGCCTTGTGGATCGAGGTCAGCCAATACTTTCGGCCTTTGAAGGTGGCCATAACCCCCTCCATTTTTTCCCACCGGTAGCGAATGTCATTGGCCTTCAGAACGTCCGTTAGGAAAAAGTAATCTTTTCTCCTTTCAAGGATTTCAATTGGAATTTCTTTTAATATTAGCACCGACTTTCCTTTGTAGGATCCTTTTGTTTTCCTTTGCCATTTCAGAATGTCATCTCTTATACATTTTAAAGAATATGTTGCAATAATATCTCTAGGGACTTTATTTCTTTTGGCAAAATTCGAATTTAGCCAGAATACTCTATCGATTTTTCCCTCAATATAAGCCATTGAAGCGTTCAGAATCTTAGCCGATATGGCGATGATAATTTCTTTTAAACAGATTTTCTTTTCTTAATTAGAAACCTATCCATTTTAGTTGTAATTACTACAACTCAACTAACAAATTGTGCAAATTATAAAAGTTATAACAGTACCAACACTTTAATACCACCAGCACTCCAGTTAATACATAAACCTTTTCTGGAGGTTTATAGAGGCTGGATGGCCATCTGAGGGGTGCTTTGCTTGTGTGTTCCTCCCTGTCTGAAGGGGGTTGCACTAAATGCCTTCTGGGTTTATATTCCAATTCTAGCAAAATATAAGCTGCCTGAGAGTCCAGTGGAGTTTCCTGTTTTTGAGGTATCTGAACTGAGGTTGGACGCTTGTCTGGCAGTATGGGGTTAGACTAGATGCCCTTTAAAGGTATCTCCATCCTCACCCCCCTCCTCACTCTCCTCCTCCCCTTCTTCTTCCCCCTTGAGCATGCACCTGTAGCTGTGGCTACTTTTTGGGCTGCTGCCATCATGG
Source organism: Anolis apletophallus (assembly GCA_030556195.1). Classification (NCBI taxonomy): domain Eukaryota; kingdom Metazoa; phylum Chordata; class Lepidosauria; order Squamata; family Anolidae; genus Anolis; species Anolis apletophallus. Next base: position 147,130,591 of record JARBWK010000002.1, read on the forward strand.
AAAAGGAGGAGAGCTGAGGACAATGAGGGAGGAGGATGGTGGAGCCTCAGGCTTAGGCTTGGCACTGCCCACGTGGCGGCTGTTGCTCCCGCCAGTGCATCTTTCTCCAGGGAGGCTACCGTGCTCCCTTCAAAAGGCTACAAGGCCCATGACTTGCCAGGTAGTCTTTTTTGGAGGGGAAGGGGAAAGAGGTTTTTTTCATGTGACATACCTGTGGATTACAGGAAAGATACTAGTGTGTCGAAACACACAGTTTGGAAAGCTCTGATTTGGGGGTATGTCTGTACTGACCACTTAAGTTAGTGTGAAAATGACAGAGAAAGAAGTACCACAGTTTCGGTGTATGAACAATTAGATGCAAAGTTCTGGAAGCAGAGCCTGGCCTTAAACTAGTTCTAAGATCCACAGGAGCCACAGCTTGACAGCCATGGAAAATGCATTTTTTCCAATTCCCCCCTCTGTATTGCTTGTGTGCTTTCATCGTGCAAGATTCCCTAATGCACATTAAGGGCTCTATTTTGGAGTATTCTCTGACTTTGGTAATCTTGTTTTGCTGCAGTGCATGTTCAAGCTGTGAATCATATCACCACCTTGCTGCCAAGCTGCCTTCAAATTGCATTACATGATCAGTGTAGATGTGCCCCTGTTAGACCAGCTCAGAGCTTTTCCTCAGAGATTCTACAAGATTTACTTCTGGTTGACTATTAACATCTCTAGTTCAGTAGCTCTAGAATGTGAGACATGGAGCACCAGATAACATAAATGTCTCTCTGGTCTCCCTTCCCAAAGAAGGGACAGGCTGGTCATGTATCTCACTAGGCTTGCCTTTCCTTTCCTGTGCATATATTTATTTCCTGGTGAGGTATATGGAGCCTATTTAATAATGTATTCCATTTTTCATTTAATTACTTTCGTTATCATAAATATTCAACTCGGCCTATACAATTTCTAACTATAGGCCTGCACTATCTCTGAGGGCATCGATTTATATTGGTTGCTTACCTGTAACCGTAGATCCTTGAATGTTCACCTGTGAATCGTACCAGTGATATTTAAGCGCCAGCGCAAGCAATTTCGGAACCTTTAAAATACAAATGTCAATCATTAATAAGGCCCGCCCCCCTACCCTATAAGTAGCCCGACACAGGCTGACCCCTCAGTTCTCTTCCGCCACAAGACAGAAGATTGCAAGGTGCATGACCTGAGGGGAGGATAGGGTGGGATCGTACGATTCACAGGTGAACATTCAAGGATCTACGGTTACAGGTAAGCAACCAATATATCCTTTTCATGTTCACTGTGAATCGTACCAGTGATAGATTAACGAGCCACTATACCTTGGCTGGTGGGCGTCATGCCACCGCAGAAAACAACACCGCTCTTCCGAACTCCGACTCCTTCCTTGACGTCACATCCAACTTATAATGAGTCACAAAAGTATGCGGAGAAGACCAGGTTGCCGCACGGCACACCGCCTCCAGCGAGACTCCCTTTAAAAAGGCAGCTGACGTGGAAACCGCCCTCGTGGAATGACCTCTCACCTGCAAAGGAGGCAACTTCCCCGCCAGTTTGTATGCATGTCGAATAGCTAGCACTATCCATGACGACATCCTCTGGGAAGACAGAGGGAGGCCTTTCGCATCCTCCCTATATTTGACAAACAACCTCGTTGTCTTCCTAAATTTAGATGTTCTGTCCAAATAAAAAGCAACAGCTCTCCTAACATCTAAGCAATGCAACATTTTCTCTAAAGAACTGGATGGATTTTGAAAGAAAGCTGGCAAAATTATCTCCTGCGACCTATGAAACTTGGTAGCGATCTTCGGGAGAAAAGCCACATCCGTCCTCAAAACTACCTTATCCTTATGTAGCCTAAGATAAGGGGTATCCGAACGGAGAGCGCATAACTCACTCGCTCTCCGCGCCGATGTTAAGGCCACTAATAGAGCTGTCTTCCAAGACAAAAACGATATATCTGTTGTGGCCATTGGTTCAAATGGGCTCTTAGTTAAAGATGACAAAACTAATTGTAAATCCCAAGCAGGAACAACAGGAGACACTTGAGGCATTGTATTACTGACCCCTTTCAAAAATAGTTTAATCATCGGATCAGAAAAACAAGATGGCAAATTAACTTTCCTTCTGAACCATGTAATGGCTGCAACATAACACTTTAGAGACGAATATGCTAACCCTGCCTCTGCCAAACTTGCTAAAAATCCAAAACCACAGAGTTAGGAACATACAAAGGGTCCATTCCTTGGATTGAGTGAAGCTACTGAAACGTGACCATTTATAAATGTAAGATTTTTTAGTAGACTCTCTGTGAGCAGCCGATATGAACTTCATCACCTGCGCCGACAGCTGATGACCTTGACCTAATTGCGTGGGTATATCCTCCACGCTGTTAATTTCAGTTTGGATGCCTCTGGATATAGAACTTGACTGTTCTGTGATGTTAACAGGTCCAGTCTGTTCCGCAGGCGAACAAACACACTCTTGCTGAGAGCTAACAGAATTGAAAACCATGGCTGTCTTGGCCACCATGGAGTAATTACGATTGCATCCGTTCTGTCCTGTTGTAACTTCGCTACCACTCTTAGTAGTAGCGGAAATGGAGGGAATATGTAGTACAGCCCCTCGCTCCATGTCAACAGAAAGGCATCCCCTAAGCAGCCCAGATCCAGATTCGCTGCCCTGCGTGCACAGAATAACCTGCATTTCGCATTCTGAGGCGATGCGAAGAGATCGACCTGTGGATGTCCCCACGCTCTGAATATTCGAAACACCTCCTCGTGATGTAGCGACCACTCGTGCTGTGTCATTGGAGATCTGCTCAGAGCGTCGGCCTCTACGTTTTCTTCTCCGGGAAGATGTATGGCCACGATGTGAATGCCCTTGCTTATGCACCATTCCCATAGCTGCAATGTTATGCGCAGGAGAGTCTGCGAATGGGTACCTCCTTGTTTGTTCACGTAGTACATAACAGTTGTATTGTCTGTTAGCAGTTGCACTACATGGCCCCTTAGAAACAGTTCGAAGGCTGCTAGAGCATTCTTCACAGCCAACAACTCTAGACAGTTTATATGCAAGGCCTGTTCTTCCATAGACCAGTGACCTTGTGCCGTTAGGCCCTCCGAATGAGCACCCCAACCCTTCAGCGAAGCATCTGTGGTGACAGAGCGAGTTGGATTTTGGACCTGAAAGGGAAGGCCACAGAGTACATGGCGAGGCTCCATCCACCACTGAAGGGTATTGAGGACAGCATATGGGAGGAACATGTTGACATAAGGGTCGTCCCGTTGCGGGTTGAAAACAGCATGAAGCCACGATTGAAGAGGTCTCATTCGCAGTCTTGCATGAGGAGTTACCGCTGTAGTCGATGCCATGTGGCCCAGTAGAGTTTGAATTTGCCTCGGGGACACGATGTTGTGTATAAGAATGTCTGAAATTTGATTCTGAAGTGCCACATATCTCTCTTGTGGCAGGAACACTTTTCCCTGCATTGAGTCTAGTATTGCCCCGATAAACTGGATTCTGTGTGACGGTATTAAATTTGATTTTTCTGTGTTTACCACCAATCCCAGGGACTGCAGAAGAGAAAGTGTGAAATTAATGTTTAGTTCCAATTCATACCTAGAATCAGCCACCAGCAGCCAATCATCCAGATAAGGATAAACTATTATCTTCTTTAATCGTAGGTAAGCAGTAACAACTGCCATGCATTTAGTAAACACTCTAGGTGCCGTAGTAAGTCCGAAAGGTAAGACATTGAAATAATATCCCTTTTTACCTACCATAAAAGAAAGATATCTGCGATGCTGTGCTGCTATTGAAATGTGAAAGTATGCATCACGCAAATCAATGGTGGCAAACCATAACCCTTTATTCAGCAGCGGCATAATTGATGTCAGAGTAACCATTCTGAACTTGTCGCAAACAATAAAACTGTTAACATTCCTTAAGTCTAAAATCGGCCTTACACCACCATTCTTCTTTTTAATAAGGAAATATTTGGAGAAAAAACATTCCTGCAACTCAGACTGATCTAATGGTGAAACTGCCCCCTTCCGAAGCAATGTATCCACCTCTTGCAATAACGCAGAAGAAGTAGGCGTAGAAATTATATTACCCACAGGAGGTATTTCGTAAAATTCCAGAAAATAACCTCGTTGTACAATTTGAAGTACCCACTTATCAGTTGTAATATTCTGCCATTCCTTAAAATAAGGCCTAAGCCTATCTTCGTAGCATACTAGGTCTGAGTTTTGTAAAACCGGATCCAAATTAAAATTAACATTACTAATATCTGTAGAATTACTCAGAGATAAGTCATTAACTGCCGATTTAAACTGCCGAATGCCAGTAAGGCGAACATCAAAGACGCCGTTTGGCCTGCCCTTGAAACTTCTGCTTTCCTTGGAAAGGATTGAATTTATTTCTCTGGGAAAAATTCGGATTCCTATTGCCCTGGAATCTATTACTACCCCAACCTCTAGACTTCCTTACAAATGGTCTCCTATAATAGGGAGCAGGATTCTGCCATCTAGGCCTTTGATGGTAAAAATTTTGTGTTGGAGGATGACCCAGTCTATGAGCTGCCTGTCTGACCTCTTGTTTCTGCTTTATCTTCTCATCCGTATCTGGATGGAAGAGGCCCTGCTCACTCATAGGCAAATCCTCTGCTAGGGCCTTGCCCTCATCAGACAACGTGGAGGATTTCAGCCAGGCATTACGTCTTAAAGTTGTTGCAGTCGCAAACAACCTCCCCGCAGTGTCAGAAACATGTTTCCCCACATTTTTTTTGAAGCTTAGAGAGAACTAAAGCTTCTCTTTGTAGAGTTTTGGGGACACCCCGATCTCTACTTGGGATTAGTTCCAAATAAGGCAAAATTTTTGTCCATAAAAACGTTTGGTATCCGCTCATATATGTAATATAATGAGCGATACGTGTGAGGAGGCCTGAAGAAACATGGACTTTTTTACCTAAAGCATCTAATCTCCTTTCCTCTTTTTGCAATGGGGCCGTCGCTGAACCCTTGGGCCTTTTAGATTTTACAATCTCTGAAACAACTGTATTCGGGACAGTTGGGCGTGCTGCCCATTCAGCCTTTGACAAATCTATCCTATACATATTATCTATTCTCTTAGAGACCGCAGGTGTCAATGCGGGAGAACCTTCAGACATCAATGAAAGTTTTAAAATATAAGGTAATGGTGGTAACGCCTGAGAGGTGGGAGCATCTTGCTCCTCTGAAGGCCACATAGGGTCCTCCACTGAATCTTGTACTTTTGGGATTGGTAGATTCAGAACTTTAACTATCCTATTCATAATTGTCAAAAATTTGGAGAGTTCAGTCTGCGAAAGCAGTTCGTCGTCCCCATCTTTGTCATCTTCAGAAGTATCTGAGTCTAAAATCTCAGTCTCATTCATTTCACCTCTTTGAGTAGATATCCCTTTGGTTATTCGCACATCATTAGGACGATGTGCTATGTCTGCTGACTCTTGTAACATTGGGATATCTGCAGACTGACAGGGTTGCACCATGTCCATTTGTCCACTATCCACCCTGTCTCCTTGAGCAAACTCCGAACGTTGTTCTGTATGCATCGGTTGAGGATGACAGCATTGCGCAACAGACGCTTGTCTGTTCAGATCTGGATGGCAGGATGGGCGATGACAGTCACACTCCCTCCTATCACATGGATGAGGGTAATAGTTGTGCTGGTAGCAGTCTCTTTCCCCATAGGAATGATAAGGCCCTCTAGGTTGCCAGTAAGTTCCATACTCCCTCTGGTCATAACAATTATGATGGTAATATGGAGGGCGATCATATGGAGGATGATCATATGGCGGATGTTCGTAACCTCTCCAAACTGGAGCAGAGCGCATGCTTCTGCTTCTCCTTCCTCTTTCCCTTCTTTTGTGGGCTGTTCTCGAAGAGGAGGATGAAGATGAAGATGAGGAAGCAGTACTTGGGGACCTCTTTCTCTTCCTCTCTCTATCCTGGGCTGAATCTCTCGAGGGAGGACGTGCCCTTCCTTTGCGTCTTGCATCCCTTTGCGGAGATCGAGGATCGTGGCAAGAGGCCTCACTGCCCGGGACATCACTGTGCATAACCTGCCGGCTCGGGGCCGTCTCGTATTGATCTTCATCTCGTCTGGGCGACCGTCGGTACGGGGCCTCTCCGTACGGAGCCTCCCGGTACGGGGCCTTCCGGTACGGGGCCTCACGGTACGGCGCCTCTCGGTACGGATCCCTCCGAGATTCTCTCCTTGGAGAGCGGACATCCCAGCGGCGAGTATTTCTCTGCCTCATTTCATTTTGTGGGGAGCGCGCTCCCGAGCGGCTGCGCTCCGAGCGCGGTGAACGCTCTCCCATATGGAGACTCCTTTGCGAGTTCTGTTGCGGTCCCGCAATGTGCGTACGGGGGGGGGCTCCTGCCTCTCCCCGATCTGACAGGAGAGTTTTCTTTGGAGAGAGAGCGTATCGCTGTATTCTCTCCTGATGGGGACTGATCCTGAATGGAATAAGGTCCCGACGGAGGAGGAGGGCCGGGCGTTTGAGCATCTTGCTCCGCCCCCAACACAGGAGTTTGCGCTCCTTGGTCTGCCTGTTGCATGACCATAGGCACTTCAATATCGGCCGTGCCTTTCTCAGCCTCCTCCTCTGCTGCCCGTACCGGGCTCACTCCATGTCCATGCCTTAACGGTCTTATAGGCTCTTGCGCTGACTCAATTCTATCAGCTGTTAGATTGACAGTTGGGCCACGCGACTGAGGCTCCAACTGATTTAACGGTCGTAGCTCTCCTTGGGTTAAGCCCTCTATTATTAAGTCCATTGGGCTCACCTTTTTACCTTTTTTCTTCTTTTTTGGCAAATTGGTAACTTTCTTTACCTCTTTTTGCTGTTGAAGAGTCTGTGGGCTACGCATACTTTCATATAAAGCAGCCTTCAATCTGTTTTCTCTATTTTTTCTAGTCTGAGGCGTAAAAGCCATACAAATCTTGCATTTTTGGATAATGTGCCCTTCACCTAAGCACATCAGACATAAGTCATGGCCATCATTCTCTGAGTAAACATTTGGACATTGTTTACACTTCTTAAATGAATTCGATGCCATTCTTTCTATAGGAGTTCTGAGCTTATCTGTAGGTTCCTTCTTGCTCGGCGGAAAAAAGAGAACTGAGGGGTCAGCCTGTGTCGGGCTACTTATAGGGTAGGGGGGCGGGCCTTATTAATGATTGACATTTGTATTTTAAAGGTTCCGAAATTGCTTGCGCTGGCGCTTAAATATCACTGGTACGATTCACAGTGAACATGAAAAGGATCCAGGATTTCCCCTTCATTCATTCGGATGTATTGCCATTTCACCACAATGTTGACTCGCCTTCCAGCATTTTCAATGTACAGTATTTTGGTATTCAAAATTAAACAGAGTACAGTTTATGCAAACACACTGTGAAACCTCTAACATATTGGCAGTTGCTTCTCTGCAAGTCTGAAGTGAGTTACTAAAGGTAAACATTAACTACAACCCACTATAACTATGCATTTGGGAGGCATGCATTGGGATCAAGTTACACAGAAAACAGCACAGGTCTTGATGAAAACAATTAATTACAAAAATGATTATTTTCATGATCTTCTGGAGAACAAAATAGGACTTATTTTCCCCCTTGAGTGTTTTGAAGTTGTCTCAACAATACAATAAATGGTATAGCAAACATAATTATATTTTGATCAACCTATTTCTAGGTTAGATTTGAATTTTCAAATAGAGGAATACTTTAGGTTGTAACTTCTTATATCATCAATTTGATCATACAGTATGTCTCATTGGTGCTAAAGGTATAAGTGCGACAGTTCTTGTGGGTTTCTGATTTGAAGGGTTTCTCCACTGCTTAATATTTACATATAATTTTTTTAAGGGATAGGATCCTCGCCTTCAGAGGGGCAGTGTAATATCTAGAAGAAACAGGATCAAATAAATATTTTATGGGTTGGGAGGGTAAATAACATGTGAGGAATTGAGCTGAAAAAGGAAATTACTTTTTATAAACATGTTTTAATATTGGAAAGTGCTCACTCTATGGCAATTTTATGAATGCACTTCTGGATGACGAATCAGAAACCCACAAAAACTGAGGTATGAACATTTAGCATCAACTTAAACATTCAGAAGACAGTTAGGAGAAGTATGCTCAAATGGTGATTAAAAGGTTACATGCTAAAGCATATCTCTGTTGCAAAACTCTGTGTGTATCTGAAAAGAAAACATCTTAAGAAGAAATCTAGCCTAGAAATGGGTTGATTGGGAGTACTAACATCAGAAAAAAAATTAGGGAGGCCACAAAGCAGTATCTACAAAAGTAATAAAAGTTTATATACATAGTTTCACAAAAAGTAATAACTTGTTAAGTTAGCTTTGTTATGTAACGTACTTCAAGTTTTATTCTAAAATAAAATTGCAGATATTTATAGGTACTTAGCTTGCTATGAGTTTTCCGAGCTGTCTGGCCATATTCCAGAAGCATTCTCTCATGACATTTCACCCACATCTGTAGCAGGTATCTTCAGAGGTTGTGAGGTCTTTTGGAAACTAGACAAGTGGGGTAATTGTTAGAGTGGTCCAGCATTTCTATGTTCTCAAATAATATGCTTTGTCTAGGTTGTTTCATCAGGTGCTCTGCTATGGCTAACTTCTCTGGTTGAGAAGTTAGCCATAGCAGTGCCTTTCATGTTCCTAGACTCATGTTTGGGCGCTGTGCTTGATGGTCCCTCTGTAGACTAAATAGAAGAAAGAAATGCTGAAGCACTTTAACAAACAAGCATTTCAACTATTGAAATCCACAAGCATGTATATAATTTCAACAAAAAGGAGAAAACAATGAAAATGAATAAAATCTGGCTACCAGTATTTTTTAAAAAAATCTAAAATCAAGACAGTAAATAAAGAGCAATACTCAAAAAACAGGTGAATTCCAGACATAGAACAATCAGGGCTAGCTAACACCTCCCAACAAGGGATCCCCAGGCAGCAAGCAGTCAGGCTTTGAAGCTGCAAGACATTAACTGCTAATCAACGTAGCCAACTACAACATTCACACTTGCCTCAAACAGACAAGAGTTCTTTCTCCCATCCTGTACAGTATTCCACAGATATATAAACCTCACTTGTCTATTTTCCAACAAACCTCACAATCTCTGAAGATGCCTGCCATAGATGTGGCAAAATGACAGGAGAGAATGCCATACAGATTGGAAACCTCACAGCAACCCAATGATTCTGGCCATGAAAGCCTTCGAAAACGTATAGGTACTTAGTTCCAAGCATCATCTTTAACACTAAATGTAGTGTTCCCCTCTAAATACTGAGGTAATCAGACACTTTCTGAGTAAAGCCACTTCTACTATCCAGACAACACTTTTTTGTATTGCATTGTTGTAGGTTTTTTCGGACTATATGGCCATGTTCTAGAGGCATTCTCTCCTGACGTTTCGCCTGCATCTATGGCAAGCATCCTCAGAGGTTTTTGTATTCATCTTTACAGAAGATAAATTTTGTTTATGAATACTAAGCTTTAGTACCAGTAAACTGACTATACTGGATAGTGTTTTCTCGGATTAAGAATATAAATGGGAAAGTGCTACCTTAAGCAGAACATGATCTGTGTATATATGAAGAGTTAACCAAAATTCAACCTTGCCAAATATGTGTTTCAAAACTTGGCACCTATTTAACAACATAGCAATCATTTTTCCATGAGGAAAAAATAACTACCACCATTATTTGGTTTCAGAACTGAAACCTGGCAGTGGGCCTATATACAAACACCCTCAGGCAGCTGCTTTATATTTCCTTTGAATCAGATTTACCCCAACATAATCCCTGGCTTTACACCCTCTAAAGAACATGAAAACCTCCAAAGGGAAGTGACCCTCCAAATACTGTAACTATAATCCGCTGCCACCCTCTATAACAGACAGGACAATGTAAATTTGATGCACCGTTTCACAGCATTTGCAGCCAGACAAACTACAACAATAACTCCGACTGAGATGTCAACTTCCCCATATGTCAACCGTGTCATTGTCAATTGTTGCTCTGGAAATATCTGGTTACTGAGCTGGTACAGTAGATTTTCTCCTCAATACACCCCTGGAGGTCAATGAGCTCTATGAAGAGCCAGTAAAAGCTTGGCCGGAGAACCACAGACACCAATACTTGGGGAACAGGATGGGAGCACTCCAATTAGTGACCAAACATTACTTAATCTGATTATTTTTAATTGATACACATATACATGTGTGTGTGTGTGTGTGTGTGTGTGTGTGTGATATGCATTTAATCAAATGGTTTTCGGAATAAGATATCTATAGTAACCCGGTGGCACAGTGGGTTAAAGTGCTAAGCTGCCGAACTTGCTGACCAAAAGGTAGGCGGTTTGAATCAGGGGAACGGGGTGAGCTCCTGCTGTTAGCCCCAGCTTCTGCCAACCTAGCAGTTCGAAAACATGCAAATGTGAGTAGATCAATAGGTACCGCTCCGGCGAGAAAGAAACAGCACTTCATGTAGTCATGCCAGCCACATGACCTAGGAGATGTCTACAGATCTTTGGCTTAGAAATGGAGATGAGCACCACTCCCCGCTCCTGGCCCCCCAGAGTTGGACAAGAGTATACTGAACGTCAAGGGAAAGCCTTTACTTTTCCTTAGTATCTGCAGAAGATCCAGTGTAGTGTAGTGGCATGAAGATTGAATTATGATTCTGGAGAGCAGGTTTGAATCCCTGGTCAGCCATGGAAACCTATTGGGGGCTCTAGGGCAAGTTGTACTCTTTCAGCCTCAGAGGAAGGCAAACCCTTTTGAACAAATTTTGCCAAGAAAACCACGTAATATTGTCACTATAAGTCAGAAATTACTTGAAAGCACACAACAATAAGAGGCAGCCCACGATCCTTTGAGATTTATGAGAAATTATGAGTCTCAAAGGATCGTGGGGAGTCAACTTTTTAAAAGTTTTTTTCTTCATTTTTTGTATTTTTGATCTTATTTCACTATATGTTTCCTACTTTACTATGCTCTTATATGTGTTCACCCTCTTTTGTTGTGATATCACATTCTATTTTGAAAATCATAAAAATTAATTTTAAAAAAACAATAAGAGACAGTATCTGCAGATAGACAGTGGTTACCATAATACAGTTTCATAGGTGGTCCCATTTATAGCACTACTAGACTTTGCACTATGTTCTGATAAACCTCATCTGATTGCTCAGGTGCTATGACTTAGACCTAGGTCTATCCACACAACACAGTAATAGTGTTCTATTTCCATGTTGTCTTGTCTTCATGCTATCAGCTCCTTGGGTTTGTAGTTTGGTCAGAGACACTAGAATGAGCTCTATGACTTAGAATTCTAATCACAACTCCCTAAGGTCGTAATAAGTTGGAAATGATTTGAAGGCACACAACAACAATAAAAGGAACAAATTACCAGATTGCCATAGAATTCTACCATGGCAGATAAAACTGAACCATAGCACTATAAGTGTGAAGGAGACCATGCCCTAAGCGATGCTTCAGGAAGAAATCATTATTATCACTACCACAATGGTAGCACACACAAAAAGTCTATTCACTAGAAACAGCTTTTCTAGTTTGGGAATGCTATGAAGACAATTGCAGCTCTGATCAATAGCCAAATGCCTAGCAGTATTTTGCTTACGAGTGATTCCCAGCTCAAAAAGGAATATATTTGAGCTATACATTCTATGACGAGCCTCCCTCACCTTCTGAACGTTCGCACAGCGTTACTGTCAATGTAATGAGATGGATTCATGCTGGTCCATTATGATAGCAAGCACACCTTTTCCAGGTTTGTACAATGGCGATAGAAGGCAGGCAAGATTTGCTAGCTCCAAGCAGACTATTAAGGGAGTGAAACAAATCTGCCACATTGAATTGGCACTTGCTCTGAATGTCGTCTCCTTGCAGTACAGAATGCCTTTCCGTTTTCAAGGAAGGTAGCAGCACTGGTCTGTTGTAGTAAAAACAACAGGAACTACTATTTACCCAACAAAATTTATCCTTAAAGACTAACACATTTTATTAAGTCCACGTTTCTATAGACTGGGTTATATGAGTCTCCAGTGCCATAAAATATGGGACAAGCAGATAATCTTGGATCAAATTCTGGGATATAGGACAGTGTAGAAGGGGCTTAAGGTAGGAGGATTTGATTAGTAATGTAAGAGAGAAAGTAAAAAATATATAAATATTAACCATTACCTTAATTGGCAATAACAAGAAATAATTATGTGGGAGCAGAGATATCCTATCACAGACGAGCTGCTTAATTCCGATGAAAAGCCAAATAGTCAAAGAAAGTTTAGCTTTCTATTTATGGTAATTCTAATCACAATGAAATATTTATATAAAGGAAAGCACACCATGCTTTTTCCTCTTCAGTTACAGCTATTTCTCCTCTACATGTTGCCTTGTGAATCAGATGGCAGTCACTCTCAGGGAGCTCCTGCAGTATTTTCACATAACTGTAACTTTTAATCACTAGATCAGTGGTTCTCAACGTGGGGGTCCCCAGATGTTTTGGCCTCCAACTCCCAGAAACCCTAACAGCTGGTAAACTGGCTCGGAATTCTGGGAGTTGTAGGCCAAAACACCTGGGGACCCACAGGTTGAGAACCACTGCACTAGATGATTTTCATCTTAAGAACAGGCAAGCATTTCAAGCTCTAAGGATTACCTGGGAAGGAATCCCACTGGAACATTGTAGCACAGCCAAATACCTGTTACCTGAGACCATGCTCTGACTTATAAGAAGCACTGCTTGAATATCAGGCAAAAATTGGGTGCTAGGAACAATATCATATGAAAGCTGACTAGCACAACCTGGGGATCAAAACCAGATACAGTGAACACATCTGCATTTGTGGTTTGCTACTGTGCTGTTGAGTATACATGCCCAGTGTGGAACACATCTCACCACGCTAAAACAGTTAATGTGGCTCTTAATGAGACATGCCGCATTATCATGGGGTGTCTACGCCCTACACCACTGGAGAAATTATACTGTTTAGCCAGCACTACACCATCTGACATCCACTGGTAAAGAGCAGCCAATAATGAAAGGACCAAGGCAGTGACATCTCCGATCCATCCCCTGTTTGGATATCAGTCAATATGCCAACGCCTTTAAATCAAGAAATAGTTTTCTAAGCTCTACAGAGATACTCGCAGGAACACCACAGCAAGTGAGAGTCCAAAAGTGGTAGGCTAAAACTCGGAATCTCAACCCATGACTGATACCGAATGAGAGACTCCCCCCTGGGCACACAGAAGATTGGGCAACTTGGGAGGTGCTGAACAGACTGTGCTCTGGCACCACGAGATGCAGAGCCAACCTTAAGAAATTGGGCCATGAAGTGGAGTCCATGACATGCGAGTGTGGAGAAGAACAAACCACAGACCAACTACTACAATGCAGTCTGATCCCTGCCCCATGCACAATGGAAGATCTTCTTATAGTAACACCAGAGGCATTCCAAGTGGCCAGCTACTGGTCAAAGGACATTTAGTATAATGCCATGGTTTTTAAAAAAAAAACGTTGTGTTTTTTAAATACAATACAGTTGTACTCTCGGTTTGCTTCTAATACGATGAATAAATAAATCCCTAGTGAAAAACTGGCATCAAAACTAAGGACAAAATGTTGTTCTCTAAGGACCCTTCCACATAGCCATATAACCCTGAATACCAAGGCAGAATAACCCACAGTATCTGCTTTGAACTGGAATATCTGAATCCACACTGCCATATATCCCAGTTCAAAGCAGACAATGTGATATTTTATTCAGCTGTGTGGAAGGGGCCTCATTTGTACAGCACTAAGAAATAGAGAAGACACTTTACATGGCTCCCTTCCCCCTATTAATCCCATAGCAACCCTTGACTGTTGGTTTCCTGAGAGATTAAAGTGGCTGACTATGCAAGCTGACCCTGTGGAGAAAGACAAATTCTACTCAGACCTACGCCACCTCATACAAAAGGTCCCTGCAGAAGATAAAATCATTATCCTTGGTGATTTCAATGCCAGAGTAGGAAAAAACTTTGAAGCCTGGAAAGGTGTATTAGGCAAGCACGGTGTTGGAAACTGTAATGATAATGGGCGCCTTCTGCTAGAGTTTTGTGCAGAACAGCAGCTGACTATTACAAACACCATCTTTCAGCAGAAAGATAGCTTGAAGACCACCTGGATGCATCCCGATCCAAGCAGTGGCACCTCATTGACTATGTTTTAGTGCGCCAGAGAAACATTCGTGATGTCCGTCATACTCGAGTGATGCCCAGTGCAGAATGTCAAACAGACCATCGCCTTGTAAGATGTAAACTAAATCTACACCTTAAGCTCAAACCTAAGAGGGTGGCATCTTAAAGAGGAGACTCCAAGTCAACAGTCTTCAACAGGCTGTTGTGAGAGACAACTTCAGGTAAATCTGCAAGCAAAACTTGAAGTCCACCCTACAGATTCTTCTCCTACAGCGCTCTGGCAACACATCAAAAACAGTATCCTGCAGTCTGCTGAAGAATCCCTAGGATTCTCCCTTAAGAAAAACCAAGACTGGTTTGATGAAAACAACCAAGAGATCCAGGAGCTGTTGGCAAAGAAGAGAACCACTCACCAGGCATTCCTCGCCCAGCCATCTTGCCATGTAAGAAAAGCAGCCTTTCGTCTCGCATGTAGTAAACTCCAACAAAAACTCAGAGACATCCAGAACAAGTGGTGGATTGATTTATCAGAAAAGACACAACGCTGTGCAGATCTCGGTGATCACAGAGGTTTTTATGAAGCTCTCAAAGCAGTGTTTGGACCTACTTATCAGGTCCAAAGCCCCTTATACAGTACAGATGGTCAAACACTAATTACTGATAAAACCTCCATCCTGAACCGATGGGCTGAACATTTTCAGGGTCTCTTTAATGCCAGCCGAGTAGTCAAGGTTCAGCTATCCAACACATGATACAACAACCAATGAAAAATGAACTGGACACAGCTCCCACTCTGGAAGAGACCATTGAGGCCATACAGCAGATGAAAAATGGCAAGGCAGCCGGGATCGATGGAATCCCACCTGAAGCTTGGAAAGAGGGGGGTCATGTACTGCATGCTAAATTCCACGAGCTCCTTGTGAGTTGCTGGGAAAAAGGTGAACTGCCATCAGATCTCCGAGATGCAGTTATCATCACCCTGTATAAGAAAAAGGGAACAAAATCCGATTGCTCAAACTATCGAGGTATAACACTGCTCTCCATTGCTGGAAAATCCTTGCAAGGATACTCCTGAACAGATTAGTTCCGGCTATTGCAGAAGAACTTCTCCCTGAAAGCCAATGCGGCTTCAGAGCAAATAGGAGCACCACAGATATGGTTTTTGCCCTTAGACAACTGCAAGAGAAATGTAGAGAGCAGAACAAAGGACTCTATGTAACATTTGTCGACCTCACCAAAGCCTTCGACACTGTGAGCAGGAAAGGTCTGTGGCAGATCCTGGAACGTCTAGGACAGGGGTGCTCACACCTTTTCAGCATGGGAGCTACTGATTAAAAAACCAAGTCCCAAAGATCACCTACCCAGAAATGTAAAACGTATAACTATTTTCTTATTTATTTATTTATATTTATTATTCATTTTTATGTCCCGCTCCTTCCAGCAGGCTCGGGGCAGTTTACATAAAATGAAGTTATAAAACATCAACATTTCAATTTAATAACAACAATATAAAACAGAGCATAAAAATACATCCAACCACCCCATTTCTCCCACACTGCCATATTACCACACATATTATCAGCCAGAAAGTAAGAAGAGAGGCTGTTGAACTGCAAGACCATTTAATACTCAGCAAGGTAAACAAAGGGGCATGCAAAAATACATCCAACCACCCCATTTCTCCCACTCTGCCATATTACCACACATATTATCAGCCAGAAAGTAAGAAAAGAGGCTTTTGAACTGCAAGGCCATTTAATACTCAGCAAGGTAAACAAAGGGGCATGCATAAATACATCCAACCACCCCATTTCTCCCACACTGCCATATCATCACACATATTATCAGCCAGAAAGTAAGAAAAGAGGCTTTTGAACTGCAAGGCCATTTAATACTCAGCAAGGTAAACAAAGGGGCATGCAAAAATACATCCAACCACCCCATTTCTCCCACACTGCCATATTACCACACATATTATCAGCCAGAAAGTAAGAAAAGAGGCTTTTGAACTGCAAGGCCATTTAATACTCAGCAAGGTAAACAAAGGGGCATGCAAAAATACATCCAACCACCCCATTTCTCCCACACTGCCATATTACCACACATATTATCAGCCAGAAAGTAAGAAAAGAGGCTTTTGAACTGCAAGGCCATTTAATACTCAGCAAGGTAAACAAGGGGCATGCAAAAAACATCCAACCACCCCATTTCTCCCACACTGCCATATTACCACACATATTATCAGCCAGAAAGTAAGAAGAGAGGCTTTTGAACTGCAAGGCCATTTAATACTCAGCAAGGTAAACAAAGGGGCATGGAAAAATACACCCAACCACCCCATTTCTCCCACACTGCCATATTCCCCAACATATATTTCTCAAGGAACAAAGCAAGCAGAGAGGCTTTGGAGCTAAAAGGCCATTTTTAAACATTAAAAATAAACAAAGAGACATGCCACAGAACAATCAAGCACCCTCCCCAAAGTAAAAAGACCGACCTTTGAGATGCGGTAAGGAAATGACCCCAAAGCGTCCTTCTTCTTCTCCTCCGTCGTTGCTTCTATTTCCATGCCGCCAGCATGCGTGCTGCCTCCAAGAGCTCACGAGAAGTCCGAAAGGCAGAATGGGTGCTTCTGCGCATCTTGCGCTGGGCCAACCATGCATCATGTCATCCAGGCCCGCCCCTTTGGTCTCCTACGACTCTGAGTTGGCTGGAGAAGGACGGAGGGGGGAGGAGGAATCCAAAAGAGGGGGCCCATTCTGCCTCTTGGACTCTGGAGCTCTTGGAGGCGGCGCGCGAGCAGGGAGCAGGGAGGAGCCACGACGGAGGACTTCTTTGCAGCGTGCAGGGGTGCGTGAAGAGGACCAACAGCAAAAAACATGGTCAGGGGCCTGAAGATCACCAGGATGAGGCCTGAAGATCACCCTGGTGATCGAGATCACCATTCTGAGCACCCCTGGTCTAGGATGTCCCCCCAAGTTCCTCAAAATGATTGTCCTGTTACATGAGGGCCAGCACGGTCAAGTCAGATATGGCGATGCTCTCTCGGAGCCCTTTCTCATAACTAATGGAGTGAAACAAGGTTGTGTTCTTGCACCAACCCTATTTACAATCTTCTTCAGCATGATGCTCCAAGGGCTATGGCAGACCTACAAGAAGAAGACGGCATATATATACGCTATCGTACTGATGGTAGCTTGTTCAACTTAAGCCGTCTGAGGGCTCGCACTAAGACTCTAAACTATCTAGTCCGTGAGCTACTTTTTGCTGACGATGCTGCCCTTGTCGCCCATTCAGAAGCAGCCCTGCAGCGCCTCACATCCTGCTTTGCAACAGCTGCAGAGCTGTTTGGGCTGGAAGTCAGCCTGAAGAAAACGGAAGTCCTCTACCAGCCCGCACCACAGGAAGAACACCACCATCCTCACGTCAGCATAGGCACATCTGTGCTTAAGTCCGTTCAGCAGTTCACCTACCTGGGAAGCATCATCTCTTCAGACGCCAAGATTGACAAAGAGATAGATCACAGATTATCAAAGGCATATAGTGCATTCGGAAGGCTTCACAAAAGAGTCTGGAGCAACAAGCACCTGAGACAAAGCACCAAAATCAGTGTGTACAGAGCTATCATACTGTCCATTCTCCTCTATGGGTCTGAAACATGGGTCACCTATCGCCAACACCTACGACTCCTCGGCGCTTTCATCAGCGCTGTCTTCGCACAATCCTAAATATACACTGGACCGACTATGTGACGAATGTTGCTGTCCTTGAGCAAGCAGGGATCACCAGCATTGAGGCCATGCTATTGAGAACACAGCTGCGCTGGGCAGGACACATCTCTAGGATGGAGGACCACCGCCTCCCAAAGATACTACTCTACGGTGAACTCGCCACGGGTCAGCGCAAGAGAGGCGCCCCCCAAAAGAGATATAAGGACTCCCTGAAACAACATCTCAGGCTTGGCCAGATTGATCACCAACAATGGTCCACCCTGGCCTCACATCGGGAGGCATGGAGAAGCACTATCCACAATGCTGCGGCCTCTTTCGAGAAGACACGCCGAATGGGTCTCGAAGAGAAACGACAACGCAGAAAGAACCGCAACTTGGAAAAACATCACCCAAGGAGACTTTCTGCTGCGCTTTCTGCAACCGAACTTGCCTATCTCAGATTGGCCTTTTTAGTCATCAACGCGCTTGTAAAAAGCGTGGGATGAGTCCTTCCTGAATCTTCGTTCGCAAGTAATGCCGAGAGAGAAAGTGGCTGAAGCTCACAAAGTACTTTTCCAAACCCAGCACTTGAATATTAGGAAGTCCTTCCTGATGACAAGACCTGTTCAGTGGAATATGCTGCTGCCTCTGAGTGTGGTGGAGTGTCCTTCGATGGAGGTTTTTAAGCAGAGGTTAGATGGTCATCTGTCAAGGATGCTTTGATTGTGTGTTCCTGTATGGCAGGAGGGGGTTGGACTAGAAGGTCCTTGTGGTCTCTGTCATCTCTATGATTCTATGACTTGAAATATTACTTTAAACTGACGCTCCTTCAAATCATCCTTAACTGTAAAAAAAATGGTATGATGGTTGAGTATAATGAGAAAAGAAGAAAAACCTTAAAAATCAATGTTCTGAATTTGAATAATTAGAATGCAAATTAGATTGATTTGCATAATTAGAAAAGTAATCTGGCAACTGTACAGAAGGCAGGCTTGGATCCAACCTAATATGCTTGTTCTAGGAGAGGTTGAACCCATGGTAGGGCTGCTCACCATAGGTCAAAGGGCTGCTGTATCGTTTATTACATTTTTAGTATTAATTGTATTCTGTGCTCTCAGACATCAGCATCTATTTCAGTGGGATAAAAGAATTTAAATCACATGCACTCCTTCCATTTCTCATTCTATCCACACAAGAACTCAGAGATAACTATTTTCCACATTAGAAACAACAGGGAAATTTATGTATGACCACTCAAATTTCTAGTCACTGCCTCTTCTTGTAAGCTCCAATATCTTCTATTTTAAGAGCTTTCTTCCATTTGGATCTTTTATCAATGAAGTCACAACTGAAGTGGCTTTTCCAATCAACACTTGTGTTTTTCAGGTCTAAAATGACTTCTTTTCAAAAGTGCAAAATGTCTAAACAGAATGTCATCCTGTATAGAGCTACAGATTGCTTGTTTATCACTTTTCCCGTACTGTCATCAGCGCAAACCATTTACTCAGGGGCTGACACTGTCATCCTATTTGCTCTTTAATGCATCCTGTTGGTTTCAGCAAAACTTCCTTTAAATAAACTGAGGCTTGTTGTTTCCTGAACACACAATTCACTGAACACAGTGATATTTTATTCCGAGTAACCATTAATGAGACTGTGCTGCTATTTTGTTGTTCTTACTAATTGTACTGTGTTGCTCCCATGCTTTTTTTGAATAAAAGCACACTATACGATAGTTCAAAAAGATTTCTGAATTAGACTGGGTGTTATCAGAAGCAGTTTCTGCATCTTAAAATAATCTGCTCGAACCTCATAGTTGTACATTTGAGAAATCTTTCCATTTATTTGGTTTGCTTTTTCGTTACTTCATCCCTCCTATTTTTTTAAAAAAAACTATTCTTAGTTACTAGCACATTCTGGCTTTAAATTTATGTATATTTCATAGATCGGAATTTCTCAACCCTTTTCCACTCATGATGACATTTTTCCATGACCCCAGGTATATAGGTATATAAAACAGATATAAAAAGCAAACATTTACTGGTAATAAATCAGCATTTTCAATTATTGTTAAACAGGCTGATTTTTCTTTTTAAGGAGTACAGCGGAAGCATCCTCTGCAGAGTCAACTGTAAACACTGCACTTTGTTGCTAACAGATTTGTGTAAATTGGTGGCGTTCAGAAACCCTTTATTGTTGCCAATTTTGTGACACCAACATTGAACTTGGGGGGGGGGGATATTTGGGATCAGGACCCAAAGTGAAAAATCAATGTTAAATATTACATAGATAATGCCATAGAATTTTTTTTTGGGGGAGAGATACCCAACAGTGCTTTAAGGCACATAGAAAAACCATGAAACCAAGGTGTTCTCTTGAATCTTGCATTTCTCTCTCTATCTCCTCAGCTTATGAAAACATGAAGACCGCTGACTGTTCACTGCTGAATGATTACTAGCACTTGAAACAAAGCTATCCGTCATTTCCAGAATACATTTCTTTATCTCGCAGCAGTGTTCCTTCTGGTAATCAAGCTTAAGTTAAAAGTGGCAAAATCCAACCATATATTTTGGAATAATGTCAATTCTGCTTTTTGGCGGAATGTTTACATTGTAGTCTTTCATTCCACTGTCCAGAGATAGAAGAACACAATATATGATACCATGGTTCTAACGCAGGCATGGGCAAACCTCGGCCCTCCAGGTGTTTTGGACTTCAACTGCCACAATTCCTAACAGCTGGTAAGCTGGCTGGGTTTTCTGGGAGTTGAAGTTCAAAACACCTGGAGGGCCGAGGTTTGCCCATGCCTGTTCTCAAGAGTCCTCTTGTTAGGTTTCCAAGATGTGACCATACTCTCTTCAAAGGGTGGCCCAAACAAAGCAATTTGTTGCAGTGTGAATAAAGGCTAGGCTTCAGTGGTCTTCCCTCCCCATATATTCTGGCATGCTTAGTTGCTAAGGAGGCTTCTTTTGTTCTTAAGTCAGCTCTTTCAATGACATCTGAACTGGAAACTGGCTTAAGAACTGTCTACAAACTGACAGCTGTTCTTTGGATGGCACGCTAAGACCTTTCTTTTCAGATAGACTTTTGAAGAAGGAAGTTTTTAAGATCATGGCAGAGTGTGCTGTGTAGTGTTTTATGTATTTTAATAGGTTTTTAATGGTTTTAACTTTTGATTTTTCATAGTTCCCTGTTTAGTTCTGTTTTAGTGTTTATATCTTCCAGGTTTTAAATTGTACATTGTATTTTTAAGCACTATTAAACACTCTGAGTCTCTTTTAAGAAAGAAAGTATGGGATATACACACACACACACACACACCAACCAACAACAACAACAGAAACCAGCATTACAAAGTAGATCATTTGAACTCCATCTCACTCTATCAAACTATTTTACATAATCAGATTTTAACAAATCATAGTCAACTAGTGAAAATGATATAGCCCTTGAAGCCAAACACATGGAATATTACTGACAAAGCTGTGTATGCAAAAGTCACCACTGAACACTCTCAACCAAAGATTATTTATGTCCCAGTGCTGAAGAAAAGTCAGAATGTTCTAGGTATTAGGGCTGCAATCCTCTATATCAGGCCTGCACACCCCATGGCCATCCAAGTGTTTGGGATTCCAACTCTTAAAAGCCTTAGCCAGTTTGTCTAATAGTCAGGGATTCTAGGAATTGATCCAAAACACCCGGAAGGCCACAGGATGTGCAGCCCTGCTCTATACCTTCACCTGCTGGTTCGTTTCACTGACTGTGTGGCCTACTTCTGAGTATATCTCCTTAAAATTGCATGTATGGTCATAACAAGTATTCCTACTTAATATCCTTGCATCTATATGACATCAAACAGAAGTGGTGTGTGTTACAACTGTCCCTAATTTATATTTACTTAGAATACAAAAAGCATGAATTGCATGGTAAAAGGTTTTGGATGAGGCTCCTCAAGGATGATAAAGGACTAGTTTAACTACAAACCAAGATCTACACTGTTGTAATCAGCAATGATTTTGTGTGCCTATTAGGTAAATGTGTGATTTTTTTAAAAAAAAAAACATAATACTTATCAGAACCATCCACATTCTAAAGATTAACAAATACCGGCATCCAAGTGGTTTCTGGAGCAGCTCTGCTTCTATTCCACAAGTATGAAGCTGCATGTATCATTCACATTTGTAACTTGAAGACAGGATACTGGGACACCAGAAATGACAACTGTGAGTGAACTGGGTGGTTTGGCTGGATTATAACTCCCCCAGCTGATATATTGGTCTAAATATGTGAATATCTCACAGAAAATAAATGAACCCCTTCTGTGAAAAGATGTGCCTTAACAATTATGTGGACAACTGCTTATGACTTTTAGTAAAATCTACTTTAAAAATCCAGCATGTATTCATATAATTACAAAAGTGAGAAATGGGAAACACTGCATCCATATAAAGTATGAAGATGTTTACTGCATACCATATTTCTGGTGATCCAACTTCTTGAATATTTTGCATATTATTTCGGACAAGGCATTTTACAAAGAGACAGCTCTTTCAGCTGTGCAAACAGTTTCTGACTATCTAATCCCTCAGAGCTGGGCAGAGACAACTATGCATTGTGTTCAACAAAAAGACAACAGATTTTGTTCCTAGTAAATGAAACTGCAATCTCAGAAGGCTCCAATATCAAAATATTTTGCCAAGCCCTTAAAGAAACATGACATCAGGTTTGATTACCTTGATATGACTTTTAACTCTCGATCAACCTCCTGAAGCTTTAGCCAATATTCATTTGCTAGTTTATCAAATTCTGTAAGCACTGAAGCTTTCAAATCAGGATACGGACATTCCAAGGCCAATACTTGTGGTGGTATCTTACGGATGAGCGCAACCATGTCTTCTAAAGAATAATCCAGTGCCTACAATAAAATAAAATATTGTTGGTAAATATGGAAAAATATATTTTAAGATGATTTATTTTTTAGAATATTAAACTTACTTCATCTACAAATTTTTCAAGATCTCGTTCCAAAGGCTCTCTCTCACAATGAAGCTTTTTCAAGATCAGTTGCTGTTGTTTCTTCACAAACTCTACCTAATTTTTGAAAATATTTTCAAGAGTTAAAAGATAGCTGTAGCTGGTGCTGTCCAAATCTTATGGGACATTATCCTGTTCATTTATTTATTACATTATAACCCTGCCTTCCCTTCAAGGAGCTCGAGGGAACAAAAAAGGTTTCTCCTAACCTCTGTTTGAGATCCTCCCGTCTATCCAACAACTCAGAACAAAAAGGAGGCTTAAAGAAAGTGACCTGCTCATGATCACTAATCAAGTAGTGTGACTCAATGGAGATTTGTAACTCAGGCCTCCCCACTCTTAGTCCAACAGTCTATGCCAGGGGTCATCAAACTTTTTAAGATGAGGGTTGGTGCTCAGTCCCTCAGACGGTTTTGGGGGGGGGGGCTGGACTATAGTTTGGGAAAAAATTGAACAAAATTCCTATGCACACTGACCATATCTTATTTGTAGTGTAAAAAGAACCAATAAAAAAACAATACAATGTTTAAATTAAAGAACAATTTTAACCAACATAAACTTAACAATATTTCAATGGGAAGCTTTGGGCTGGTGAGATAGTCAAGTTAGTTAGGATTGTTGTTGTGTGCCTTCAAGCTGTTTCAGACTTAGGGTGACCCTAAGCCTGAAATTCAAGGGGTGGTGGTGGTAAATTACCTTGGAGGGCCACATCTGGCCCACAGGCCTTAGTTTGTGGATCCCTGGTCTAAGGCCCCCTCCACACAGCCCAGTATCCCAGGATCTGATCCCAGATTATCTGTTTATTTCAGATCATCTAGCAGTGGAGACTCATATAATCCAGTTTAAAGCAGTTAATCTGGGATCAGATCCTGGGATATAGGGCAGTGTGGAAGGGGCCTAAGCATTATACAGCAATTGTTCTTCTGACTATCATTGTTCTTTTCAGTAAGTTGCTCTGCCATGTTTGAGCAGTCCTTTCTGAAGGGTGAAAAGATATCACAAATCCCCTAAATTTGTTCTGCCTTGGAACAAACCGAATTTCTTCTTCTATCAATAGGACTTGTGGGGCAGAAAAACAGAAGAGATATATCTGTAAGTTCAATACAGCTCTATGGATATTTTCAATAATAATAAATAAATACATTTTGTTACCCACCTCTCCTCAATTCTACCACATGAATGACATCATACATTCATAATAGTTATGCAAGGGGGGCTGAAGACAATTTGTTTTGCTCTAATAGCCAGGAAAGAGGGGGGACGGGGGGACAGCATACAAAATGCCAAATGAGGAAGGAGAAATGAAGCCTCCAGTTCTAAGGTTCGGGCCCCTTTTTCACTGCCCTATATCCCAGGATCTGTGCTGTTTCACATGAAGGAACAGAATTTTGTATGCCCTGATATGGAAGGAGACCCGTGAGGGTGATGTCATGTGTTACTGTACCATGTGGTGCTACTTCTAGTGGCACCACTGAATCCAGACCAGGCAACACATTATTAAAGTCAAAATAAGTAAGCAGTTGACCATGTGAAACTAAATGTACACAGTGTTGGGGCTAGCCCAAACATTATGCAGAATGAGCCAATGGCTTCAATTGGTTGATACAGATGTTAGTGGGCAATCAAAAGTAACAAGATATTGAAGCATATTGGTATGTGTGCACACAGCCTGCCTGGCATCCTTTGAAATGCCTGGTGTCTCAGATAGTGTGTGCCATTGCCCTGTAACCAGCATCCAAAAAAAATCAACTTCCACTCTAGTTGATTTCTATGTAGAGAAACAGGGAGATGAAGGACATTAGACTGTTCTTTGCTTCAAGAAGTATAATGACTTGGACTGCCTACAACACAGTGGTTCCAGGAGAGTAGATATGTACATAGTAGGACATATGGAAAAGAGTATCCCTACAGATGGTGTGGAGTTAGCAACCATACTGATGTGTACCAGAGAAAAGCTAAATAACATGTTTACACAGCCACTAATTAGGGCTTATACAAATTGCACGTATTTTCATATGCATGTGTCTTCTAAAAGGCTAAGTCAACATATTAATAAATAATGAACAGCAAGGCAGATTAAGAATTGTAGAAGTATTTCTCCTGCTGAAAAGCAATAAATTGGCTTTCAGATAAACAAACAACAGTTCATACATGTTAGTTGTAATCCTACCTCCTAGCCCCACCTAAAACTAGCATTAACAAAAGCATACCTGGATACACATATGAATCCAATCCCCAAAGAAGTATTTGCTTTACATTTCTAAAAACTTGCAAAGCTCATGAGAACAAAATACAGATTTAGGGCATAGATTTATTTAGATCTGAATCTTGTATAATTTTGTTTACCTATTTTTAGATCCAACATCTTTGAAAACAAGTAGCAAGAGATGTAAACTACAGCAAGTGTGAAGAGCTTATGCCCCACCAGATGTTTGCATCATTCCTAATAATTAGCCATGTTGGTTGGAACTGATGGGTGCTGGAGTCCAGTAACTTATGTGAGAACTTAGGTGACCCATCCCTAGGCTACCTAGGAATAATATAAGAAGGCTTATCCCAAATAACATGAAAAATCTTTACTTTGCTTGCCCTTCTTGGACTAAATTGCCTGACATACCCCATTGACCTACGCACAGGACTAGTCACAGGATTGTCCCACACTGGGAAGGGAACAGTGATGAAGTCTACAGAACGACTAACCTCTTCGAATACTGCATCTGGATTAAGCTCATATTCCTGACACTCTTTGTTGGCCTGCATTTCCAACAGTCGGTATCGTAAATCTTCTCTTAACTGCCATACAGGCTGCACTGTATTTGCTTGAAACGTATCCAGCTCCTTTGATAATTTATATCCTAGAAGGAGTTAAATACAAATTAGTAATGCCGGTAAGCAGAAGCAATAGTCAATTAATCACCAGACTCTGCCAATTAATAGATTACATTCTGCATTTCCAATGTGAGACATATTTTTCAGAAAAAGGAATTGCACATTAAATTAAAAGGTCGGTCTGCTCAGAAAATCAAAGGGAGTTAATATAGAGCTTCCACATAGGCATTGAAGAGAGAGAAAAGGAAAGGAAACGAAGGAATGTCAATAGAACTTAGAGAAGGCTCCTCACTATGCTCATTATTTTTAGCTGTTCTACAAATTGGTTTATGAGTGGTCAATGCTCCCCGAGGAAGCTTCCAGAAGTAACACATGAAATATGGAGCCTCCTTGGCCCACCCTTTCTATCAATTCCACAGCTATGAACTCTGGGTAAAAGAACTGGTAGCTGTATCAAGCTAGCTCCACTTGTTTGTCATGGATGAAGGAACCACTTTCCCTTCTTCCCATCACATCAGCTACCCCAAGCATGTTAAAAAAGCATAGATTGATAGACCAAAAGGAAAATCATAAAAAGCAGAGGGTAGTAAAAGAAGATACATTTCAGAAGATTCTTTCATGTAATCTCCACAACAGTGGTTCTTTATTACAGTAAATATCTGAAAGCTAACCTATAAAAATGTGGTAAACTGGGAAGCCCTGGCCCTTGAGTGCTCGAACTGGAGGTTGGCTGTTACCAACAGTGGATTTTGAAGAGGCACGGATAGAGGGGAAAATGTGCCAAGAGGGAGGTGCATCAAGCTATCCCTGGTTAGGACTGTCTTCCACCATCTGGAAATCTCTGTCCTCACTGTGAAAGACTATGCAGATCCAGAATAGGTCTCTCTATAACCATTTTCAGACCCACTGCCAAGACTCTGCCCTTGGAAGACAATCATACTCGGTCACAAGTGGCAGCCTATGATCATGAAATATCTTTACATATCTTTTGTTGCAACGGATCACCAAGAAGTAACATTGAGATTTAAAACCTTAAAAGTGCATCAAATAGTTGTTTTAAATGACTCATCAAGGGTCTTCAACTTTGGAGAGAAGGGAGAAGTAAGTAAATGCACACATTCCTATTATAATATTTGTATTGGCATAAGTCCATAAGTTCGTAAAGAACAACAAGAATAGTAACATCTTAACACCAAGCCATGGTCTACTATAACTTGTTAATTTTGATTAATTAATTAATGAGAAGGCTGGTGCTGCATTCACCTAGAAGCTTTGTTACATCAGGTTTAAAAGCTGAAACCTGTATTCTGAGCCCTGACTATGTTTTTCAAATAGTTACGATACTTATTTTTGAGAGAAACAAGAGCAGAGAATGATTTCTCCTACAAGTGTGCCATTATGAAAGACATCAATACTTTCATAGCCCTCTTTGATAGTTCTAAAAAATCTGCTTGGAAGCGAGCCCAGAAATTTGGAAGGGAACTGTCCTTGAACTGCAATTTCAGAGCCCCATCCTTGATATTTCTATGAACTTGTCTTCCTCTGTTGCAGTGAGCCCCTCTAGTTCATACACATTAACTGAAATTGGATACCTAAACCAGTTTTTGCTTGAATCAGGAACAGGAAAATATTCACAGAAACTATTCTGCAAATCTTTCAAATGCCAAGCAATAAGTGATGTGTCCTCCTCAGGCAGCTCTTTATTGATGGAGCCAAGTAAATTCGTGAGGTTTGGAAATGTCTCATAGTTTCATTTCAACAGACACCGGTGCCATAATTCCAACTTTTTCATCATTGCTTTGATCCTGACTTCAACTATAACCTTTTCTCCAAGATTTAAGCTGAACATATTTAAATGGATGAAGCTATCTGACAAATATGCTAATTTGAGAAACCAGGAAAAATCTGTCAAATGATCACTGCGCTGAAATAGCTGCTCCATGAGAAATGCATCTCATCTCTCAATTCCCAAAAATGGGACAAAATTTTACCTCATAATAGTCAACAAACTTCATAGTGTAGCAAAAGTTGATGATGCTCACCATCCGTATTTTTGCAAAGAGGCTCAGAAAACCTAAAATTCAGTTAATTATTTTTATAAAAAGACAATTTTGACTCACAGAATCCCAGAGTTGGAAGAGACCACAAGAGACCGGGAATGTGGCGCAACTGGCTGGAAGTCAGTTGCATAAGATCTATACTGACCAGAAGGTCATGAGCTCGAGGCTTGCCCAGATCGGGATGAGCTCTCAACCAATTGTGTAGCTCGTTGTCTGTCTATATATGCTGTATGTTGTATGTCTATGGCATTGAATGTTTGCCTGTATATGTGCATTGTGATCCGCCTGAGTCCCCTGCGGGGTGAGAAGGGCGGAATATAAATGATGCAAATAAATAATAATAATAATAAATAAGAGCTATACGATCCAAACCCTTGCTATGAAGAAACATAGAGAAACTCCTAACAGGGCCACTCAGCTTCTGTATTAAGGAATATCCTTACTCCTTAATACTTTTGACAAACAATATAGCTAAGAATGAATCAATAATTTGTCAATTCAATTTATTTATTGGATTTATATCCCACCTTTCTCTCAAAGTGGGTTTTTGAAGCAGCTAAGACATATGGCATTCCAACTTTAAGTTGAGAAACTTCAAATGATGCCATCATTGCATTTTCATTGCTACAACCAATTTCAGTCTATTTAAAACCACTTTCTTACTTTCCTAAATCACCTGCTTCTTTCTTTTTGAAATATAAACAAACATATGCTATTTGTGGTATGTTCTTTAGATTTAGTATCAAGATATCTTCACAATTTTGACAGTTTTGTGGCTTTGTTGGATAATACATCACAATATAATGTAGTAACTGCTTGTGTTCTGGGCCTGTACATGTAAATTATAATGGTTGCACTTTTAAGATGAATGTAAGAAGCTTCATTTTGCTTTCAAAAAGATGGTCCTCATCAATATCATCATATCAGATGTAGACAGCAATCCATTCTGAGGCTCAACCAAAATGTACAAAATGTAACAAAATTTTCAAAATTCACAGCAACAACATCAAAAAGTCAGTTTACTTGACAATAACAGAATGCTTTTATTCACAGAAATCAAAGAAGAAACACTCTCAGCTCCCCATCTGAAGTTCATCTGAACATTCACTCACATTTACTGACTCTGATTCTCTCTTCCCATGACAACAGTCTTCCTTTCATACATGAATTTCTTTGATAATACACTTGAAACAACTGCAGAATTCCAGGAAGCAATAGACATTCTGAGACAATGGTGGCACAATGTGGACAACATGACTTCTGTTTTATGCATAATAGCAAGAAAAGTCATGTGCCATTCAGCATCATGTACTTCCATGTTCACATGACATGCAAAAGTAGGAAGTGCTAAGAATTTTTTTTGCTATAAAGCAGTTTTCCTAACTTTTGAATCATTTGAGAGATTATAATGAAACTTTGTACAAATAATATCACTGACAGATAATTCCTGCTCGTTGAAATCAATGTTTAATTTAGTTATCTGTCTGTTTGTCTTTATTTCTTCCTTCCAGTCTTTTATTCTATTTTAACTGTAAAACTCATAACATTTCTTCAAGCCTTCGTGGATCCCATGAGGACATTATGGCTCTCTGGGGGTCTGCAGACCACAACTTAAGAACCACTAATCTCAAACATTCAGAATGTTTTTGTTTTCTTACAAGTTTCCCTCACCAGGTTGTTTCATTTCACCCATGTACATTGTTTGTCTTGGATAAAATGATAACTCAAGAGTTGAACTGCTCTTCTTTTTGTGGTATCGGAACATATACATATTCTTTCCATGTTATTTCTATTTCTTGCACCAAATAGTCTGTTACAGAAGTATTGCACATGAACGCATCTACTTTGTTAATTGAAGTATCTATATCTCTTTGTGGGCATAATCTGGTTTAAAATATCCAGGATTTTTTGGATAATGTTCTTGGCTTAACTCTCCCCTTCTCTAACTTTCTCCTATATCTTAACAGGACCACTAGAATATCCTAAATGTCATCATCCCATATACTTTATAGTTCTTAAAATGGACATGTTCACTTGAATGTGGGGAGTATGTTGCAAATGAGACTTCCTCGGCCACTTTAAGTCTCCAAAGAGACCTGTGAGTGGGTGAAAAATTGGGATTTAAATGCACCTAACAAAGGTTCTGGAATTGAGTTTGCAATTACCCAAACTCCACCCAAAGCAGGCATATTTTCCAAAATCCTCAGCAGTCTCTTTCTCCAAAACGAAACTTCTTTTCACAGCCATGGTATTCTTGGCATCACAACAGGTAAATGGGGAGCAGGAGGCTGGAAAATCCTTTTGCCTAATTATATTACATTCCTAAACTGATGTGCAATTTTACATGGAATATGTCAGCACATTAGTATTTCTGAAGTCTAGTCAAGGAATAAATTGGAAGTACTTACGCAAATCCCACAAGTCCAAAAAACATTCATTTCCATCATCAAAGAAGGCTTGTATATCTGATTCTAGTTTTTCCCTAAAATAAAAGACAGACCAAATAAAGCAATTTCTTTAATAGCCAAAGAGAAGAATGGAAAGTGGGGAGAATCAAAAGTATCCACCAAGTCATTGAGATCGTTTTAAACAGTAGAATTTAATGTTGAGATTAATGATTGTAATGTTTTATGTATGTGTATAAATTATTTATGTTCCAGCATTGAATGTTTGCAGTTTTTACGTGGTGCTCCGCCCTGACTCCCCTTCGAGGTGAAAAGGGTGGAATATAAATGTTTTAAATAAATCAATAAAATGTAACTACTATTCTTCACTCCATGGATCTACAGAATATTTTATGTCTATCCTTCTTAATACTGTTTTCTTTCGTATGCTACAGCCGCACAGTGAGAAGCAATCTTAACTGCCCAGTGCTAATGTTTAGGCTTTCTTCTGTCTTCACTACTTATTTTGACCTAATACACATTTTTGTTACTCTGCCAAGACTTCCATATTTCTGTTTTCCAATCTAGTATTGTTCTTTGGATTTCTCACAACAGTGTGCACATCTGCCTTGTATCATCTACCCAACACCAGCTTTCTGTCTGAAATAGGGCATTGCCTCTTTCATTCGTCCACTCTCTTGTTCAGATATTTCATTAGGTTATCCCTGGATTATATCTGGAGGCAGAACAACTTCATAAATTCTCAAGTTCTTTAGAAAACGTCTTATACGTTTTGGGTTGAATTGTTAAAGAATCACCCTCCCCTGATTTTTTTCACATTTTTCACATTTTGGATTATTATGCATGCCTCATGATCACCCTCTAGAGTTTTCTGTCATCCTTTCTGACTACCATGGAGTTCGCACCAAATCAATTCAAAATTCTCTAGAACAGGGGCAGGAATTGGATGGTCCTCCAGATGTTGATGAATGTTAAGAAATGCTGGAGGTTTATGTTTGAGCATCTAGATGGCTGTGAAATTTCTACTCATATTTTGTGGATCCTTCAGAAAAATAACTTTCAGTCAACTACTAGTGTGAACTGCCACTAAGATTAAGTCCTTCATTTCTAAATTCTCAGATCTAGCTTGCTCAGTCCAACTTGCTTCTGCAATTACCAATACCAAAATGCACTTGGGTTCCCCCAAACACATGGGTGCCTTTAGGAGTGCACAGATCTTTCCTTCCTGCAAGGCACCATAATAACTTCCTTGAATCCTTAAAGTAGCCCAAGGCTTTTTCTGAGTTAGGAGCACTCCAGAGCTCTTATTGTCCTTCATTAGTATCCAATTGAGTTTTCTGTGCACACAAATTACTACCTATTCTGAGGCTGTAGCACAGCAGTTCTTGTTCGTGCCTGGAGGGCAGGGAATAGGTCCTGGGGTTCCATTAGCTTTAGGGCCTGCAGCAGCAGAAGTGGATTCAGAGGATGAGCTAGATGACTGGGGTGAAGCACAGGGCCCTTCGGATGGTCCTCGCTCGCCTGCAGAGAGCTTGGCATGGGATGAGATGATGTTTGGGCCCAGCATAGATTCCGATCACCAGGTGGAGATGGGAAGCAGCGAAGGGAGTTATGAACACCCCGGGGGGAGGAATTCCCAGGAGTTTGAAAGTGTAAACATGGACGAAGCCGAATGGGAAAGCGCTAGGGAGGAAAGTTCTCAGGAAGATAGCGACACAGCTGCTGAGAGGCAAGGTCGCTCCTTCGATAGGAGACGGGACATTGAATCTACCAGGAGGGCTTGGTCTAGGGTCCTAGACCGGCCGAGGTCCGTGAGCAGAGATTGGAGACGGAGAAGCCTAGAGCGTCGCGGACCTCGGCCGAAGGATTAAGTATAGGGTCCGTGGGAACGCATCCCCAGTTCTCCGGCCACGTCTTTCCTGGATAGGCGTGAAGCGGAGTGGGACCACAAGCTAAGCCGTGGTCATCAAGCCTTGCCTTGCCTTTGTTCCTGATCCACATAGTTTTGTGGAGCCTTGCCTTTGTTCCTGATCCACATAGCCTTGTGGAGCCTTGCCAAGCTTCAAGCCTCTTTGCTACGTGCCTTTGGATTATACTGCTTACTACCTTTTGGACAATCTTGCTTACTATATTGGACTATTGCTTATTATTGGACTATATACTCTTTGGAACTGTTTTTATACTCAATAAAGTAGTTAGCCTTCAGTACGTCTCTGTGTGTGTGATTAAGGGGCCCGCTACGTCCGCGATCGTGACAGTGGCCAAGAGGGCCTCATGATAATTATGACTCTATACCAGGGGTGGGCAATTACTGGCCCTCCAGGTGTTTTGGACTTCAACTCCCAGAAATCCTAGCCAGTTTACCAGCTGTTAGGATTTCTGGGAGTTGAAGTCCAAAACACCTGGAGGGCCGGTAATTGCCCAGCCCTGCTCTATACTGTGTCTTCCATTTAACAGACATTATTTTGTAAGTCTCAAATGTATCTTCCACTACATGTTCAATTATCTTAATAACCACACTTTTAAATATATTTTCATAGACATTTTTTAAGTTGCACCTTCATCTTGCAATAAATTTCTCAATTATTTTATAAATTATTTTATCAACTTCTTACCTGCTTTCATGCAGTCTTTTGTGCTCCTTCCACCAAATTGGATTGTGCTGTTTCAGCAACATTTGTTCTTTGTTAATTTTTGAAGCGTGTTCCGTCTTTTTAACCTAGGTACAAGATAGTTTGATAAAAATGAAAATAAAATGTCTTCTATAGATCTCTAAAATACTTAATTTTGAATAGACTAAGTTTTATTGCCCTTGTTGGTCAATGGTTTGTGACTAAGCAGAATCACTCCCAAATTAAGAGGCAGTTTGTTTCAGGAACAAAGGACATTTAAACACTGTCCAAATATATCTCATTCTGTACCAGTTGTTACCAACAGCTTCCCACATTAATTTGCCAGCTGCCACTGAAGCACTACAAAAAGGTCAAAAGGATCACTTATCTGGCCTACAGTGCATGTGCAGAAAACGAGAAAAGAAATTATTACCAGTTTTCTCATCAAAATTGAGGAGTATTCTTTTTCATATTGCAAATGTGCATATACTGTAATAATTCAGCAAAATGTTTCTTGCAACAAAGTTACTCAAACTGATGATACATACACTAGTACTGCTCTGTTGCTGTTGGAGCCTAGCGAGTTTCCAGGAAAGATAGAAACAACTGTAGCCAAAAGACACAAATATGATACTGGTTCCCGGCATATAGTATGGAGTGGTGACAGCTCATCTTCCACATCAGATAGAATGAGATTCACAGCCATACAGTACAATAAACACATCAATTATTAATATATGACCTACAACAGAGATACTTTTGTTCCTACATGCTTCTATTGAGAGTTGTAGAAAGATATTTGTCTTGATTATTTAAACAGGTCTCTATGAGATATGGTAATTTTGAATTTGCCTTTGAATTTAGATCTACTTGGCTCTGTTTCTTACTGCAGTTTCCCTCTTACTGTTTTTAAAATATATACGAGGGTTGGATGAAAAGTAATTCCTCCACCTTCGTTACTTGGGTTTGGATGGGAATATTTTAATAAATCAAATGCTGAAATAATCCTTAAAATGTGATCTTTAACTACCACTATTAACTTTTCCACATAATCATCAGACAATTGGATATACATTTCTGCCAACAATTAACAAGTTTTCTGAAGCCGTCACGGAAGAAGTCGACACTCTGTTTCCACATCCAGCGTCTCACAGTTCTCTCAACGTATTCATCAGAAGCATAATGATGTACCTGCAGATCTTCTTCCATTATCGGGAACAGATGGAAGTCAGACGGTGCTAATTCTGGACTGTATGGATGTCGTAAGGTACTGAGATCCAGCCTCTGAAGTTCTGCTGTGTACCCATTGTGCACAGATCGGATAGCCAAGCAAAGCAATAATGTGACCCACATGCTCTTATGAAATGCTGATTATGCTTGAAATTTCTCTCTAAGTGATATGACAATCATCCTGAATCAATCTGTCAACCTTTTGCTTGTGAAACTCGGTGGTTGCTGTCACAAGACGTCCAACTCTTTCTTTGTCATGCAAGTCAGATGGCCCCACCTTAGCATCTTTAAACTTACTCACCTGATGTCGCACAGTACTCACATCAACACAATCACCATAAACAGCTTGCATTCTCTGATTAATCTCCTTCGGGGTGACACCTTCTGCTGTCAAGAATTCAATGACTGCATGTTGCTTAAGTTGCATTGACCGACCCTGTGCACAAACTTCCATACCTTAACAACACAATCGTTCAATGCTAAGGCTCCCCGCCAAAATGGAACTGTAGAGGAGAGACTACTGAACAAGCCAGTACCTGCTGCATACCAGTACTGCCATCTGTTGAAGAGTTACCAAGGTGAAGGCATTATTTTTCACTCAATCCTTGTATTTATAAAAAAATAAACTATGCAGGAAACTTGAAAATTAAGGAAGGTTTGACATTGTTCAACATATTGCCATACGAGAGTGACAAACACATTTGGTGAGAACATGGGACAGAGTCTTCTCAGTGGCTACTTCCAGAGTGTGGAATCTCAAGGCATTTGAATGTTGACTGTCTAAGGTCTTTGAATAGGTAGTGCTGTATTTGTATTACTATGTTTATGATGTTATACATTATCTGCCTTTTAAAAGCTGTTTAAAATCCATGTTTTAATCATGTAGCAAAACATAACAAAATCCACAAAACAGCAATATTTTTTATTGGGCCAGCCATATTAATCTTAGGTAGTGTTTGAAATTGGTGATAAGGGAAATGTTCACAGGTTTGGGTTGCATGGTGGAGAGATTCATGTTTTTACAAGACGCTAGAAAAATTGCATGAAGGCCTTCAACAAAACAAGAACTTCTTCAGAAACATAACTTCCCACTTGAGCAAAGCAATGCTGGGCTTGGGGTGCAGAGAGCTAGAGATCATGGGAATTGTAGTTTTACAAGGTCTTTAGCTATCTCTGCAAAAGGATAGCCTCACCAAACAACAAATCCCAGAACTGCATAGCATGGAGTTGTGTCTGGTGTCAAACTACATTAATTCTACAGTGTAGATGCAACCCTAGACATTTCCATTCTTATGTATTGACAAAAAGACCTGTTGCACATGTGGAAACAGCTATGGATAAAGAGTGAGAAAACCAATGCTGACAACTATATTGCAGAGACCTGACATGAGATCACAGATTTTTCTATACTGATTCTACTCTACACAGACAGAATATTCAGAATTGCCTGATAGAAGTAATTCATCATATGTTTTAATACAGAGTTTTAAAGAAGTCTTCCCCTTGTTACATTTCAACAAGTTCATGAAGCTTGTTGTCAGTAAACAAGGACCATCAATATTCATATACCAGTTTTTAAGCCTTGTTTGCATGAATGGAAACATTCTTGGTTTCATCTTTAGAGCCATCAACATTTTGCCACTCTTCACTGCTCTCTGTTACAGCTTAGAAAACACAACTTCAGTATTTCTATTATTGGGTTATATGAAAACCTATCTTCATCACTGAACAGCATTACAATAAATAGGTTTTACCGCTCCCTTGGCTGGAAAAGACTTGTGAAAAATGAAATACTAAAAGGAATAAAACTAAAAGTCTGAAAGCTCAAATGAACTGAGCTGAATTCAGTTCTGTCAGTCCATCGATAAATAATATCTGCCAATTGCTTTGATAAATTGTACTTGTATTATTGAAAGAAAAATAGAACATGCAGGAAATATTCTTTCCACTCCTTTACTGGTGCATTTTTGGTTAATGTAGCTTCTCCCTTTGTAAGATCCTATCTTTTTGTTTTAATGATGTGGAACAACATCAAAAAGCAGTACAGTGACAATCTTGTATGTTCAAATTCTATGTACTTTCCTCCTTCTTTTTCCTATTATTATTTTAATTCAATGTAAAAATATTTTTAAAATCCTGTAGGAGTGCTTACTGGTTCTTGGCAGTACCAGCAAAAGACATTCTGATGGTTTTATTACTCCTTAATGATTTTGTGTGCACAGAAGAAGCAGCAGGGGAACCCAGGAGGGTTCCTCATAGAGAACAATGGAATCCAGAGCCACCATCCACAAATTCTGTGGATAAGACAAGGCCACTGCACAATGAAAGCTTTTGTCTGAAAGCAACCACAAGCTGTGTGTGTTTGTGTGTGCGCACGCATCCGTGTGCGTGTATTCTCATAGGCACAGCTTCCCATGTGTGTGCTTAACCACTGTTTTAATTTCAGCCTAGTCTTCTCAGTGCACAGAGAGGCAGAAGCACAAGTTGTATGACTATATATTTCCAGAACAGCACACTCCCGCACACCATACCAATGGCATTTAATTGGAAAACATTATGTGGAAGCAACTGACAACCAGCAAGATGTGCTAATGCATTTGGCATGCAGGCTTCTCTGTGGGTAAGAACTGGGAAACAACTTAAGTGGGAAACAGCTGTTTGTGGGATGCTCATTCAAAGCCACCCTAAGCTGTTCCCTTCTCTCTGGAAATTTCAAGCAGTGCTGATCTGGCATTTGAGCTCAAAGAAACATAAGAAATGCCTGTGCTAGGTTATTTTTGTCCCTATTAGAAGCAGGTACTGCATTGGCAAAAGGGCTAACACTGCTGATCTGGCATGTGAAAAACATTGACTGTAGGGCAGTCAAGAAAGGGGATGGTGGCAATGTTGAAAGGAAACAACATAACCTGGTAAGAAGGCTTAAAGCACTCTAGCAGCCAGCAAGAAACGTTTGTTAAGACGCATCTAATTGGACAGATATATCTCTGCCATCCAATAAAACAGCAAGTTACATCTCTCTGCTTTCTCTGGTGATGTGTATCACACTGTCGTGGAGTTCCCCATTATCTTTGGACATTACTTTCTCCTCTCCCTGTACATTAAAGGTTACATCAATAGCATTCAATACCACATTTGAGTCTCCACATCTTGTAATTGCCTAGCAGGAGTACACCATGTGGAGCCATTCCTGTGCCAAAGGATCATGAGGAATAACTATAAACAAAGGACCCGTCTTGTATTAACCCTGAGAGACAACCACATGATCAACAGTTGTTTTGTTCTGCGAATGGAAAAGGGCAAATATAGGTCAAGCATCCCTTATCCAAAATGCTTAGGATCAGAGATCTTTGGATTTTGGAATATCTGCATATACATACATAATGAGATATCTTGCGGTTGAGACTCAAAACTAAACCTAAAATTCATTTGTGTTTCATTGATAGCTTAAACATATAGCCTGAAGGTAATTTTATAGCCAATATTTGCAATGATTTTGTGCATGAGACAAAGTTTGTGTGCATTGAGCCATCAGAAAGAAATTATGTACCTACCCAAACTACGTATGAGAACAATTTTGGAGCATTTAGGATTTCAAGATAAGGGACTCTTAGTCTATATTTTTCAAACCGTAATGTATCCCCACTCCACTTCCCCCTGCTCTATAATTTGTTTGGTCATTCATGTGGGTAACGGAACAGAGAAAGAGATAAGGGATCACTGGAATATGCTAACAAGAAATTATTAAAATAGCTTCCTAAAGTACCAGTTCCTAAAGTTCCTAAACTGACTGATTAGATATATTTTATTTCCTGCCTTTTCCCAGTGCTTTTGTGTTAAATGGATTAAGCTTCAATTTGTTTGCTCTCATTCAGTCTACAACTGAAACAGTTTCCCTGGATTTAGAAAGGAGAAACAGAGTTAACATCACCCCCAATGCCAAAACTCTGGAAGACTATTGGGAAGTTCAGTACACCCAAAAGAGACACACACTCATGTTCTTCATGTAAGCAAGTGATGAGCAACCGTGGCAGGTCCCCAGGACCTTGGAGTGTCAAACCTCTCTACTGCAGAGGCAATTTTCATGAAGTTTTGAGGTGTTCCTAGGCCAATAAAATACAGGGGGTGCAATTTTAACAGCAGGACATGAATGGAAGTATTTCCTGTTCAGTTCCTCTTTTAAAAAATGGATTTCCCAGGCTTAAATGGTTCAAGAAGGCTAAAAAATGGAACAGAAGTTCACCCATAATCACCACTGCCTTAGTGGTCATTTTGGAACATTTTAGAATAAAACAGATTGTCAAAAGTTTTGCAAAAATTTTTTCAATGGAGGAAGGGGCCTTCAAACATAGTAAAAATGCCCTTCTCACTGCCCGTGAATATGCAAGTATTCCAGAGCAAAAGGAAAAATTGGTATGCTGGATTCACACTTTGGCTATCCCCATGTAAGTCATCAATCAATATTACCAAAGCAGTCTCTATCCTATAATAAATCCTGAACGTCAAAACAAAAAGAATCTCCATAATCCTATACAGAGCTGAGAGGCTTACACATATTCCAGCAGCCATTTACATCCATTAGACCCATAACAACTGTAACCACCAAGGCAGAATCCATCTAAACAACTTTATTTGCAGGTCCTGGGCAAACTGTTCATAGCAGGCTGTTGAGTTGTGTGATGTTTCCTTCCATGGGTCAGTGTGTAAAAACCCACAGACCAAAGTGTGTTTCTACTCTGACAAAAAAGAACACCCAGCAAATGAGCTCCTTCTCTGTTCTTGCTTGTGCAGAAGGAAAAAAAATAATTTGTTCTTTGTCGGCATCAGCAGAGGAATAGGAAAACAAAGCAAGCAAATTAAATTTCTAGGAGTACTAGCTTGAGCACACTCACAACAAACAAATACTGCCGATGCAGTCAATATCATGAAGGAAGGTTGCTCTTTATTTTTATATCAATTACGTTTATGCCAGATAATATGGCACCCTCTGCATACAAGTGAGAACTATAAACTGTATTTAATTTTTAGAATTATTAGTACAAACGGACACAGTATATGAAGTCCCAAACACATCAAAAAGCCCTTAGAATACAGGACCAACTCTATTGTTTGGAAGAATGATGTACCTGCTTCAACTGGTTTCGGGAACTCTACAAAGGTTAAAACGATTAGTTTATGGTTGCTTTATCTTTTCTCTGCCAGGAAACAGGAAAGACACATATGCTGTCTCCTGTCTCAGGTGCCCTAATAACCTGACTGTGTAAATGTCAGGTTAGTTATTGTACACTTTAGATTTTGAAGGTTTGGATCTGCTTCTCCACCACAGGCAGCAAAAGGCCTCAATCTGCCAATACATCTCCAACTCACAGTAGCTTTCACATATCTTCTTCTTGGTGCCACTGGTTGCCCAAGTGACACTTATAGATTGTGATGGTACCAGAACTTGTATAATTCCCAGAATTCATCAGGAAGTTGGGAAAAAAAATCTTGGAAGCTCTGGTTGCAGCGTGGACTGCTCCTATAGCAGTTCTGTATATTATAGTAGCAGG
The DNA here is from genome assembly GCA_030556195.1 of Anolis apletophallus. NCBI lineage: Eukaryota > Metazoa > Chordata > Lepidosauria > Squamata > Anolidae > Anolis > Anolis apletophallus. The sequence goes on from JARBWK010000002.1 coordinate 147,170,310, forward strand.
AGTCTTTTATGTACTTTACACAGACGCGGGTTTGAGAAGGAAAGTTCCTATGTCCTTTATGCTTCCTTGTAAGTACGGACATAGGAACTTTCCTTCTCAAACCTGCGTCTGCGCGCTTACTTGTATGTAAGCTTCTGTTTGATATTCCCCAGTACTTACTGTCCATTGTTTAGGATTGCCGCACCAGCTGTTATCTTACCGTTATTTGTAGACATGTACACTGTGATATATATGGAGTGATTTTTGATATACTTAATATCCCAGAATATATTTATATATAAGCACCTTGTGCTGCCCTTGTTCTTTTGCACACATCCTTGTTTCCACAAGTCTTTTTTTTTTCAAATTCCAATTCTCACTGGGAGAGAAAGTGAGGTGAAATCTTCTGAACAGGGGCACAGATAGCAAAACACACACCTCAGGGGTGTTAAGCCTTCTCTCTGCTGTTGAATGCATCCCCCCCCCCTCTGGAGTTACACTTACTAAATGTACTCGGGGGATTTGCGTGCATATGTTCTATGGGTAGGTAGACACAAATGTGTGCAACCATAAGGCCAGACATTAACTCTCGCTGAATAAAACAAATGTACTCCAAGGCATGCTATAAATTGCTTCAAATAGTAGAACTAAGTAACTACAGATTAATGTGTAAACAAGTAAAAGAGAAGATTTTTAAATGTCGAGAAGCATCCATAAACTGCATATGAAACAGATATAGACATATTAACTAATATTGTATTAACTAATGACAACAGCAGTTTAGAATTCAAATTAATTCTTTTTAAAGTTTTTAAAAAGCTTACAAAGTTAATTTGATTAGATAATAATGCTAATATGTAGCAATTAGTACTCAATTCCCTTTTTCTTTGGCACATTGACTTATGACTAGTAGGTTCTTCTCTATAATCGTAATCAGATTTTATGATACCTTTTCCCTCAGCAGTAAAAGTCACCTTTTATAGCCATTAGAGTTCACTAATGCTTACCTTTAGTAGGATTTTTGCAGATTCCAACTTCTTGGCTTCAGTAATTGCAAGTAGTTTTGCATAATCAACAGGCTTATACTTTGGACTCTTCAGACCATTTTTCACACGAACAACCAGGCTATCTAGTTGAGGCATGAATATTTTAAATCAATGAATAAAACTATTTTTACCAGTTAATACACATTTAAACTATAATTAGAATGACACCAAAAACATTATATTTTCCATTTATTCCATTACAATTACAAAAAACTGGCAATAGTGGTGGTGGTGACCGGGGTGGGTGGCACGAAATAGGGGGTACAATCCTTAACAGCAAGCTCATCAGTAAATCTATTTTTAAAAATTGTATCATTAAATGTTTATCTTAACAACTCAACATTTTAGCTCCAGTGTCAGATCCTTAATGCTTTTCTTTGCTTTTAATTAATTTTAAAATGTATATGATGTGATTTTGTTATTATCCAAAGTTTCAGGTAGTCATAGGAGGTGTTGCAACACATCACCCACAAATATATACACTTACTCGAATTAGCCAGAACCCAACTGCTACCATCACCCAGGGGACCTTTTCATCGGATGGAATGACCTGCCAGAGGAGCTTTGACAGCTAAACAAGCTGTTAGAATTTAAGACACAACTTATCTCTTCTGGCAGGCCTACCCAATCCACTTTGAACCATGAGTTTTGGATTTGCATTCTACTGTTGTATTTTGATCTTTGTACCATATGTTTTCATGTATGTATTTGTTGTATATATTTTATGTTGATATGTTTTGACTGTGTTGTATCCTGCCTCTATTATTATTATTATTATCCCTAACTTCATAGGGATCATCACAATCCTCAGTAGCTTTCAGATCCATATAAAGGAATAACTGAATGAGATACAGTGGGCATAACCAAGGTACAAACAATAATTTTTAAAAGATAGAGATGTAAAATTGATAGCACTTCTGGATATACATAATCTATCACCAGTGAAAACAAAAGCAGGGCATGTGATTTGCTGAAATCCAACATGTTGGACATACATTGAAGCACATCTCAAAAAGAAACGATTTACTGAAAACTCATTGTGCAACAGTGGACTTGATTATGACAAAGAAAATTAATTAACATCAGCACATCTACATAAGAAAACCGTAGTTACTATAGAGGCAAAACGTAAAGCTTCATGATATTCCATTTAATCTAACAGCTCATATTTTGTCAAAAGTATATGGTGAGAGTTTGGTTTGTTTTTTTTTTAAAAAAAGTGTGTTTTTAAACTCTGTGGACTTCATTTTAATTGAGAAAATAAAGTAATATGCACCCATACTCCCATTTTTGGTGCAGAGCCAATTTGAAAGGCTAAAACCCTTAAAACAATATCCTCCAAAATGTACTACTGGGAGCTTCTTTTCACAAGGCTTCTCTTCTTTTGCCACCTTGTACCTTCATGGCCATTTAGTAGTTGGAGGAGAGTAAGGGAAATTCAAACAACATCCAGCTGCAATTCTTCAGCAGGGAAAAAAAAAAGTAGATCTTGTCCTCTAGGTGATGTCTGTTGTCTTGGTGACATCTCTTTTAACTGGGCTGCAGGTCTAGAGCTGGGAAATTGCTTACACACTGCTCAACATCCCCATAAGCAACAAGAATTTGCCTGTGGAGGGTGGTAAAAGCAACGGAGAAAGGGGAACCAAATACCTCCTTTCGTAAATTTAATTTTTGAATATAACGTCTTGTTTCATCCATGTACGTTGCCAACAGGATTCCTTTTTTTACCCAGGAGTTTGCCTTATTGGACCCAGTGGTTTTTCTTTCTAAGCAAACAAGTGCAAGACTGGTTGTATATCTCCAGTTCTTTTCACTGACTAAAAAAGTGGAATAAATCTTAGAATGGCCCCACATCTTAAACCAAGGGAATCAGTAGTTACTGAAATGGACATCCAAGTGCCACCTCTGTGTTGATGGAGGCAGGCAGGATTTTCCCCGGGTACTGGTTGTGGGGGTCGGGAGCAGGTGAGGGTTTTGCCCTCCTTTCTGCTAGAGATCCCTGTGTACAACTAGTGGGCCACTGTGTGACACAGAATGCTGGGCTAGATGGGCTGAGGCCCGATTCAGCATGGCTCTTCTTATGTTCTTATGTTCTTATAGTTCATGACATTAAGCTTGTTTGATAAGAATACTGCCCAAACAGGGATTTTGGCAAATGTCTGTCTCTACCAGAGATAGAAAGGAGTATGGTCACTGAAAAAAGTGACTTTCTACTCACAAAAATGAAAACTTCATGGAAGTATACTTTATTAGATATGCAAGAAGTTATAAGGGGGGGGGGATGGAAGATAATGATAGAATAAACCCTACAAACATAACATAGTCCCCAAGTAATTTATATAATGGGTTAATACTGTAATAAAGCAGGCTATGGAACAAATAAACAAATGGAAAATTAATAAAGAAAATAAATTGTGTTTACCTATATCGCTACTCTTATTTGAGGTAATAAATCCTGGAAGGTCTCTTCCACTCATCTTTCACCTGTTGGAAGAGTTAATATATATAAACATTGATGTTATAACAGTAATATGATTTTTGTAATGGCGGTTATTTCAATAGGAAGTTCCCTGTTGATAGACAGGCTTATTGATTACTGTAATGAGTCAGTATCAAGGATAAATGTTATAGCTGCACTGAAATAATGGCCTTTACTCAGATTTTTTATGACACAAAGTTTATTAAAACTATAGTAGAGTCTTGCTTATCCAACCTTCCGTGTTATCCAACATTCTTATCCAATGCCCCCACCTCCCCTTTCCTCCAACATTTCCCCTTTAGAGACCATGTTTTTAGTTTCCTTTTTTCGTCCCCATTTTGGCCAGTGCCACTGTGCCAGAGCATAATGGTTCTGCCTCTCATGCTCCCCTCCCTCCACATGTATCAATGGTTCAGTCCGAGTTGGAAGGAGGGGTCGTGGCTACATGGGAGTTTGTAGGAAATATGGGGAGAAGAATGAATGTGGGCAGTTGCCTTGAGGATTTGTATCTTTTCATTACAATTCCTTGTTTGTTGCTCTTTTTTTCCATCAGTGGTGAGCGAGTTCTCTCCTTGTGCCTGAAAAATCAAACCGAAGGAGAACTCACTCACCACTGATCTCTGCCAGAATAGAAATATGAACTTCAACATTATCGGACATTTTCATTTATCCAATATCCTGCTAGCCCATTTATGTAGGATAAGCGGAACTCTACAGTACTGTCAAATATAAACTCATACTTGTGAACTGAGGGTATCTGCATTGCAAAATTCACATTTCTCTTCTGTTAACACAAACATTAAGTCCCACCAAGTTTAATATGATTTACTCCCACATGCACATGGATAAAATCAATGGCAATTACATAAAAATGAAAAGTTGTGACCCCAAAATGATTTGAGATGATGCTCAAATTCAACATTTAATACAAGCTGTAATGTTAATTTCACTCAGGGAAATATGTAAATTAAGGGGTTTGTCATGTATCCTGGTACTAAGGCTGTGCCATCACTGAAGAACTATTTTCTGTTTGTGAATTTAGGTATTGATCAAACACACAGGTGAAACACTTCCTTCATAATCTTTCCTGCTACTTTTGCTAACAGTCATAGAAAAAATACAGCTTGCCTCTTGCCTGCCTTGGTAATTTTGCACCCTGCTAATTAAAGAGTTTGGTGATAACCTGATTTGGATGCAAGATACCGGTAATTCAGAATCACTTGAACAGTATATCTAAATCACTTAAATTCCATCCACACCTATTGGAATGGAAGATGAAAAATGTATCTTGGTTGAGGAATGGAAAAGTGCTTTTCTTTTCTCCCCCTCCCCCCCTACCTTTTTCAGAGTCCATAACTCTGTCCTCTGCAGGGGAGAAGGGAAGCCAGACAGTAGTCCAAATTAGGCCCAAGCAATGCAGAACATGGGAGAATATTATCTCCCTTTCCTTGGAAAGAATGGTCCCATTCAGGAAGATGACACAGCCAGGCATGTAGCCAGGGGGGCCTAAGGGGCTCCAGCCCCGAAATTCTCAGGGTGATCCGCAAAAAGGCCTTACTGGTACATTATTTAAACTGTTATGTTTATTCATATCATGATCTGATCACCATGCTCATTATATCCCACATTAATGGGGTTATTGGGATAACAATACAAAAGATTTGCTAGGGTAGACCCTCTTCCACCCAGTCTCAGCTCCCCCGAACCAAACTCAGCCCCCTCCGAAACAAATTCCTTGCTACGGCCCTGGACACAGCATAAATCACAGGTCTTAAGAAAACACAATCAAAAGAATCAATGATGACCAACCCCCCCCCCAAAACCCAACCCCATAGCTCTTCTACTCTCTCCTCGAAGACTGAGCTTCAAAAACCAAGGCAACTGTTATATAGAGCTATTGGCAGCTCTCTCTGCCCCCAAGCAAGTCAGTGATTCAAGAGAAGCCTCACCTTAGGCCATGTGCATAGGGCTAGAACATGCCCTTCTCCAAGTTTTTTAAAAAAACAGTCAATGATGACAACCGCTCCACACACCCCCAAACCCCTACACACAGCTGATTTACTTCTCTCCCTCAGCTTTAAAAACCCCTGCTTACAACAGAGGGACCATTTCCTCCTATACTGGCCACTTTTCAAGATCTATTGCAGACAGCCTTCTCCATGTCCTACCTGTTGCAAAGGAGTTCAGGTCAAAAGAGAAGACCTCCTCAGTGGCTGCATCCAGATTATGGAATGGGAAAACCATTTATCCCTTTTACTTACTGTTTTTCCTAAGATAATTTAAGACTTTTCCATCTCACTGAGCTGATAAATTTTACAGAGTAGAACCAATGTTAAATCTGTGTTCTCTTTCCTGTGATATGTAAGTAATCAGAAGGCACATGTCCACTACTCATTTCCATTTGTTAATGTATTAAAATTTTTAGCCATGTCCTCACTGCCAAGCACAGAGACTGAGCTAAAAATAATTAGCTAGGAGCTAAAAATATTGAGACAGATACAAGAAATAATCTTTGATCAGACTAGTTTAAAAATGGGCAGATGGCAAACCAGATCCATTATGATTCTGGAAGTTCAAAGGTAGAGCCAAATCAACAGGCACTGCATGCTGCTATGCAGCAGGTCATCTTTGCACGCTAGTAAGAAGACTCAAGTAGAAACTGTGTGTTATAATTAATCTTAACTCTGCTAAAAGCATCTTTAAAATCCTATTTGTCTGGGAAGAGCACAAAGCCACAGGGACAATGAGCTCCGGAATTCCTTAAAAAGATTAGATGGGGTACATTGTCACACTCTATGTAATCTCTGGGTCCTTTCTTACGCTTTAGTAGATGGAATGCAGCTCCCTGACAATTTAACAATGTAAACGGTGGAAGGCTCTCTGCTGACATGTGTGCATACAGGATCCAGGATCCAGGCTCTGTAGGCAGCAGGAAAAGAATTGCAAACTTTGGAGTGCTCCCTCTATTATGTTCAGAGTCAAAAAGACAAAAACACTCGGTTTCACTAGGCATTGCTTAACATACTATAATGCAAATATTTTATAACAGCACAGGCTAAGCATCAGAGCTGTGATTCAGCAACACAAATAGCAAGAAAGCTGTTGTCATTCTTGCAAGCACATAAGTCATATGGCAAAACTGCAGCTTACACTCGCTTTCAAATTGGAGTTTATCTTGACCATATCTGTTCCTAGATTTTTTGCTGCTTGAGGTGGTGAAGGATATCCCACCTTCTTAATAATTTAGTTGAACATAATACAATTGGCTCAACAAAATACTTTCATGCTTGAGACAGATAATCCTAATACACAATCCTCCTATTCCACTAAAAACAATTATCATAAATTAATCAGTCATTTGCTGCCTTTTTATGATTCTCATAATCATCTGTGCAATGTTGATGGCCTCAGTCTGCCTAATGGTAGGGTCAAAGTCCTATTGCTACCCATGCAGTCCAACTGCTTTAACTGAGACTTTTCAGATTAATTCTTTGGTTTTCCACATTTCAGCTGCTCTGTAAATGTTTCAGGTTTTTTTTTTTTTACCTCCTCCCACTTCCCCCTTTTGGTCCTCAGTTTACTTCAATTCTTGTAAACCGGGTTCAATGCACCAAAATAGTTTACCCTCAGTTAACTCAAGGACGGAGAGAAGGGAAGCAGAATCATGCCCTGCCTAGTAGACCCAAAGAAAAGAAAATTACAGCAGCCTCTCTAAGCTTCTCTTCTTCTCCATTAACAACTTTTGCCAACATGACCATGCTGTGGTATTTATCAACGTTTTTCATCATAGCCATGCTGTGGTATTGCTTTATCCCATGTGTCAGGGTTTTCGCCTATAAAATGCTGGAGGTTGTGCCATTCCTCACAAGATTCAAATTTTTCATAGCAGACCAGAACAAAACAAAACAGAGGATTCATGGAAGCCACTAAAATTAGCAGCCCTTGTCTTCTCTTCCCTTCTCGCTCAGTAACCGTTGTTCACTTTTCCAGTAAAGGCAGTCCCCAAGTTACAAACAAACTAGGTTCTGTAGGTTTATTCTTAAGCTTAATTTGTATGTAAATCAGAACAGGCACATGTTTTAAAGTGTAACTCCAGCCACACACACATGCTTTGGATAGCATAAAGAAGCATTAACACCCCTGTGGTGTATGTTCTGCTGTGTGTACCCCTGTTCAAAAGGTTTCACCTCACTTTTTGTCCCTTTAATCATTGGATTTTGAAAAATTTGCCTTTTTGTAAAAACAAGGATGGGTGAGAAAGCTTCAGCGGAGGCACCTTTTCTCCATGAAAACTCTTTCAGGTTTAAATTGCCCTTCCTAAGGGTAGATTTCTCTCACTTATTGTTATCTCATCCCCTTTCTTAACTATGAGTTGTTTGTAAGTTAAATATTTGTAACTTGAGGACTGCCTGTAATATCTAGTATAAAGTTAGCAATTGTCAAAGTGCCACTTCTGCCTCCCCAAAATATGGAAACAAATTTTCCCACAAATGCCCAGGTTAAATCCTGTTGTGAAGCCGGCTCTTTGTCTTAAAATAACTGGTTGGGACAAAAAAGAACCCCCCCCCCTCACCTGCCTTGGGGAACACTAAGGACAAAATAATATGACTCTATTGGCCATAAAATGTGCAACCATTATTCAGTCTGCTTGGTTTATAAGCAACTTGTCTTCCAGTTTACGCACTATTTCATCTCATTTTCACACAAGCCAAATACAGCAGCGCTACTTCAATAGCTATGTATGTGTCCTATAGAATCCTGGGATTTGTAGTTTCGTGAGGTTTTAGCAGAACATTCTAAATACGAAAAACTACAATTTTAGAATTCCTAGGATGAAGCCTAGGGGAAATGCTGGGGAAAATGGAAGGAAAAAGGAAGAGGGGTCAACCAAGGGCAAGATAGATGGATGGATGGTAACCTCGAAGTGACTGGCTTGACCCTGAAGGAGCTGGGGGAGGTGACAGCCGACAGGGAGCTCTGGTGTGAGGTGGTCCTTGAGGTCATGAAGAATCGGAAGCGACTGAATGAATAAAAAACAAAGGATGAAGCCAAGGCAGATAAAAGTTGCACCAAAGTGCTGTAACTATGTAATATGAAAGAAACCTCAGTATTTTTAGTGACTGAATTAAGTTGCATCAATAATTCACACACTTAGAGGAGGAATGCATTGGTCCATTTTAAAGCCATTGCTCTGATCTCCCTAGATAGAAAATTATTGCTGCTACATTAAAAAAGTCCATGAGTTTTATATATGGTTGCATCATAGCAAAGCTTTTTCTTTAAATGCTAGCAGCAAAGACAAGAGTTCATTACCTTTCGATGTTGTTGTTGTGTGCCTTCATGTCATTTCTATTGTATGGTGAACCAGAAGTTTTCTACAATTCCCAGGATGTTAGGGGCGCCGTTGCAACCCTCCCCTTAGAACAGGCAGGAGACAGTTGAAGGGCACGGCGCAGTGACAGCCCTCTAAGTGCCCAGGCTGCCTGCTGTATTATTAGTAGGCTAAGGGTGCATCTACATTGCAGGATTACTGCATTTTGATATCACTCCAACTGCCATACAGCAATGTCATTCAAACCTGGAATTCACAGTACTGCCTTCTCTGGTGCCAAGCTACATATCCCAGGATTGAATGACAGTGCTGCATGGCAGTTAAAGTGATGTCAAACTGCATTAATCCTGCAGTGTAGATGCACCCTTAGGCCCCTTCCACACAGCTGAATAAAATCCCACATTATCTGCTTTGAACTGGAATGCATGGCAGTGTGGACTCAGATTACAGTTCAAAGTAGACATTGTGGTCTTTTCTGCCTTGATATTTTGGGTTATAGTATATGGCTGTGTGGAAGGGCCCAAAGTGATGGGATGGGCATTCGGGGGGGGGGGGGGGATACACAAAGTTTTTGTCAGAAAATGAATGGAATGATGAAGTTTAATTTAGCAGTTATGCCTTTTATGTTGGAAGGTGAAGTGAACCCAAACATTGGAAGTGAAATGAACCCAAAACAAAATTTAGCATATGAACTGCAGGTTTAAAAAAAACCACCGAATTTCATGGGGCTTTCTTAAGCAAGGAAAATTCAAATGTGGTTTTGACAGTTCCTTCCTCTGAAATACAGCCTACAGCACCAAGTATTCATTGGTGGTTGCCCATCTTAACCCTGCTTAACTTCAAAGACTAAGATATCTAGGCCACTGCGAAAACCATTGTGGATACCAAGTCTACTCACTAGGAAATAACAAAGCTATATAGATTTCTCAAGAGCCAATGTGACATAGTGATTTGAGTGTGAACCTGCTATGAATAAATCTTACAAATAAAATGCTATTAGCTTCAAGTCATCCAACAACAAATAGTATAGATTTCTCTGAAGCTAGATGGGTATATCTTGATAGATCTAGTGTGTAGGCTACTATATGTATCAGGAACAGTAGTCCTATTATCTGAAACCATGCAAAATATGCAGCTTGAAAAGAACAACTGAATATTTCAAAATGTGAGTTCATTATCTGATAACAATGTGAAGTTAGTCTATACTTCTCTAAAACTCTGAGCTGATCACACACAATTACTTCTCTCTTGTCAAACAAAATCCCCAGAGACCCCCTCTTCCTTTGCTACTCTATTGTATATTTTCTAAGACGAAGGAAATCACTCAAAAACATGGAAATCTTTTTTCTGAAAAGTCTTGTGAAGCTGATTTAATAAGGGTGTTGATGTCAGAAAACACCAATCCAGTGTTTGTTCAACAGCAACTCCCCATTTTTTTCATAGAGTTCTTCACTCTACCTAAATACTTTCTGAAGTTTGTCTTGCCTCTTGTATTCTGCATTAGTTGCTGTCAAATACATAGTTCTAATGATGTTCCCTCCCAGTGTTTGCCACTAGCCAGCAGGAGGGGAAGAGCTGCAGAGGAAATAAACTTCGGAGAAACAGGCTGCTCACAGCTGGCAGATTTTGTCTGATTTCCTTCACCACCATCATACCTCCTTAGAAAAAGTGTAACTGCTAGAGTAGTGTATCACCAAGATTTGCCCCCACTCTGCAAAAATGCTTGCAGACACCCTTGTCTGCAATTGTGAAACAACATAAAGCTGTTGAATGGGACTGATTAGTTGAAGTGCCGCTAGCAAACTGGCTTTGGATTTCCGGAACTGTACACTTGTGGTATACCACATTTGTATAATATAGGCTGTTTAGATATGAGATATCTAAGTTAAATATTACAAGCGAGACCTGAAGCAAATGTTGTACTGTGGAGAGCCCTATACAATCTACTGAGGTTTCTGGACATGCCTTCTTTTATGGTTTTCCTTTCTCCATTTTTGCAGATCCAGCATTCTGGGTCTATTCATACTACTCAGTCCTAATTAGATTGTTTAGTCTTCTTATTTTAGGTTTTCCTAAAGATGGTCTTCCTGCTTCTGCCGGCACTTCAAACATAGTAGTCTGTTTTAAAGTGATATAATTTGGGCTATATGGTCCTCTTTTCTCAAAACTTGAGTTTTCCATTAAGCTATATGTGGCCTACATTAATTACTGCATTTTAATTGATATTTAAAAGACATCACCTTGGATACAATGCCCCAGTTTTTAATTTTAATTTTGTTCTATTGTTCCTGTCTGAATAATCAGAGTATTTTAGTATATTTGATCACAGATCTTATCATGAGCTAACCTTGTTATGATGAACATTCTGAAAAGTGTGGTAAAATCTATTCAATAAATGAAATACATTTTGGGATAGAAACACCCATTTACTTACACACATTATATAAATGCTTGGGAGCCCTGACTGGGCCGTGGCCAACAGAAGCATGTTCCACAAAGCTACAGACAGCAATAATGACAACAATACAAGAATGTAAATGTCTACACAATAAAATAAAGCAAGCAAATTTATAGTAAGTACTGCTCACATTCACATGCATAAACTTAATTATAATGACAGTCATATTTGCAGACAATTTTATGAGCACAAAGCTATGCTCATGAATTACTTCTGTGCTTTGGGAAAAATCACCTTTTACGTTTTAATTGCCAGCTCTGTCCTTCAAAAGATCTTTCCACATTTAATTTAACTGACACATTTAGAACATAACTTAAAGTCTATCTAGCTTCTTATTAGAAAGAGAAGTTGCAACATGTTAGAGTTCTTTAACTATTTCAAGTGCATCATAAAGTTAATTGATACCCTGTTCACTGACAGGACTGAATTCTTTATTTCAGTCTCAACATGTTTGTTAATAGCTTTGAAGTACCCTTTGGCCTACTATCAACTCATTCTGTTCTTAAATTGAACTTATTTTTTTCTGCAGGATATACATTAAAAGATCATTTTCTCACTATACTCATAATTTCTCCATTATGGTACTGAACGTATTTTGCACTTTAATTCTTAAGAAAATCTTTCTAATGTCCATATTAGCCATAACCTTATTGCAGGGCATTCTTGAGATGTTGCAACTGGCAATCTTATAGTCGTATGATTGTACTAGCCATCCCCTGCCACGCGTTGCTGTGGCCCGGTCCGTGTATATGTTTTGTGTGTGCATATATGTGTATATGTTTGTGCATATGTGTGTTTGTGTATATATGTGTTTTTGCACATGTGTTGTAATTTATTTTATTTTATTTGGTTTTAAGCATCTTTTGCTGTGTTTTTTCAGTGTTTTTTATGAGTGATGGTCACTCAGCCGGATAGGTGTATTGTGTCCAAATTTGGTGTCAATTCGTCCACTGATCTTTGAGTTATGTTAATCCCACAAACGAACATTACATTTTTATTTATATAGATTCAGGAATAATAGCTTGGACTCAATTAACACAGTAAGGAGAGAGAGCAAGAGGGGCCAGAATCTTGTCCTTCCCAGTAGATTCAAATGAAAGCAACCTCCTGTAGCCTCTTCTACACTATGTGTTCTTTCTTGTTTACATATATTTTGCCATATTGACCATACTCTGATATTGCTTGTCAATACGTGTTCCAATTTTCATCTGATAAATGTTGGAGAATATGCAGGAGAATAACCCTCTTCACTTAGATTGACCAATATGAATGTGATTGCTTTGGATTTTTCATTTCGAGGGAAACAGCTGAAAACACACTGACATGTCATGTAGAGAATATATAACAATGGTCTCCAGGTGAAAATCTAAGCGAGAATTAAAATGAAGGAATATGTAGGAAAATGTGATTTTACCTTAAAAAATCAATGAGTTTTTCCTCCTGAAATTAAATTCAGAAGGAGAAAGTTTGAGCTAACACTTCCACATATCGGGCAGGCTTTTAGTACTAATCAATGCTTGACTGAAGAAGTCAAACTAGCTATCTTCTTCTCAGAGTACCTGTTGAATCTAAAGTATGATAAAATGATGGATCTTTAAAGCATGCAATAAGGGTGATTTTGAGAACCAAATCTAGTGCTCAAGGGATTTTTTTGAACTAAATCCTTCCCACACAAAAAAATGAGGAAGAGGTTAAGCTGTTCTCCAAACATGTTCTCAAATTCCCTCTTATCTAGAGCGATCATCAGGTGTGCCGTGGGAAATTGGAACCTCCAATACCCTTTCTAAAGGAGAAATTGATGCTTTTAGCAGAAGTAGTGTCAGGAGAGAGTGCTGCTCAGCAAAGGCTTTAGAATAGTGGGGTAGCTTGCCAAATAGCAATGACGAGAATAACACATTCTGATTGGTGTACAGGCACAGGCTGTGATTCGCCAGAGAACATCATGTGCCCTTAGATAAGAATACGGTCTTGATTGGCCTAATAGTTCCCATGTGCGTTTGTTTACAAGATAAGTGATTGGTTAGGAAGCGCGCATGGCAAATAAGAGCTTTCCCTTGGCAGGCCACCAAGTTGAAGGCACAGTAGAAATGTAACAATTTGGGAACACGCCGCTCATAGAGCCATAATATGGAACAATGATAGAAATTAATACTGCGCCACAGTTTTTAACAAATAAGAATAAGATGCTAGAATGCTTTGTTTAATTGGATAAGATAAAATGGGTTCATGAATGCTAGCCAGTAATGTGCATGAAGAAGGGAGGGACTAAATGTTGCCTCCATTGATGGTATAAAACCTGTAAGCTAGAAATGTTCGGGGTTCTGTTCGCCAAGCGGCTCCGTTTTCCGCACGGGTGGACGAACCCATCAGCTGATGTGATACAATAAAGCTGGTTTCCTGGACCCAGTACAAGATTGTCGCGTCATCTCTTCCTTGCGCCCGCACGTTCGGTGGCCTGAGTGCCCTGGGAGTTTTGGGACTCCAAGTGACTGCTTCATTTCTTCCCCCTCCTGCCGAACACTTTTTCTTCTCCACCTGGGCTCCCTTCTTCCCAGCCTCACTCTGCTCGCTTCAGCCGCCATTTTGATCCGAGGGGAGGGGGAGGGAGGAAGATGTTGGGCGAGTCTGCGCAGTAGTGCCCACACGGGTCACGTCTTCCTCCCTCCCCCTCTCCTCCTGAACACACTCACACTGCCCCCTCAGATCAAAATGGTGGCAGAAGCGGCAGCATGAGCAAAGCAAGCATAGCAAGACTGGGAAGAAGGGAGCCCAAGTGGAGAAGAAAAAGTAAGTGTTCGGCAGGAGGGAGAAGAAAGGGCACGAAGGGGAAGGAAGAGGTTTCTGTCAAAAGCTGGCATAGGCAAACTTGGACCTTCCAGGTGTTTTGGACTCCAACTCCCACCATTCTTAGCAGCCTCAGGCCCTTTTTCTTTTTCCCTCTCAGCCACTTAAGCAGGAAAGGGCCTCAGGCTGTTAGCAATGGTGGGAATTGAAGTCCAAAGCACCCAGAGGGCCGAAGTTTTCCCATGCCTGTTTTAGGGACCTTAAAGTGGTGAGCCTCCTTCCAACATTATGATTCTGTATAAAAAACAAACAATAACATAACATAACATTGTTTGAGTCCACAGTGCTCTCTGGGTGTAGGGGAACTACAACTTCCAAACTCAAGGTCAATTCCCAAGCAAATCCTTTCAGTACTTTCTGTTGGTAATGTGATTTCAATATGCCAAGTTTGGTTCAATTCCATTGTTGCAAGAGTTCAGGATGCTTTTTGATTGTGTGTTAACTATAAATTCCAGAAACTGTAACTCCCAAATGTCAAGGCCTATTTTCCCCAAACTCCATATGTGTTCACATTTGTTCATATTGAGTATTCGTGCCAAGTTTGGTCCTGATCAAACATTGTTTGAGTCCACAGTGCTCTCTGGATATAGGTGAACTACAACTCCAAAACTCAAGGTCAATGGCCACCAAACTCTTATAGTATTTTCTCTTGGTTATGGGAGTTCTGTGTGGGAAGTTTGATTCCATTCCATCATTGGTGGAGTTCAGAATGCTCTTTGATTGCGGGTGAACTATAACTCCCAGCAACTACAACTCCCAAATGACAAAATCAATTTTTTGACTGATGGTCCCTCCTTGGGTTAGTAGAGACTGACAGCTGTTCAGCAAGACCTTCGTGTGTATCTTTCAGCCAATCCTCCCAGGATATCTATGTTGTGTTCATCGAAACAGGCCCAGGTTTCACACTGAGTGTATAAATACATTTAAAACATATTAATTTTATGTATTACTGTGTTAGAGTGTCATTTTGTGTCATTTTGGTTGGTGGTGTGCCCCAGGATTTTGTAAATGTAAAAAATGTGCCGCGGCTCAAAAAAGGTTGAAAAACACTGATCTAGAGGACTGAGTTCTGGCTCCCTTTGACCCTCAGTTAACTGCTGAGAAGAGAGGGAGGCCATATATATCCTGTAAACTGTTCAGCATCCCCACTGGTGTTTAAAAACATGTACATATAGAGAGGAAACAAGAAGCCAAGTTCTTTTTCCTAAGGTAAACAGAACTGGAAAGGATGTTCTGAGGGCATGTGGAGGCGGGGGAGAAACACTTACACAAGCCTAGAATTTCAGAGCTCATAGTGGTTGTGGGAGTTACAGTCTAAGAACATAATATTTCCAGATTCTGGGGATAGTGGTATTTCATAGGAATCAGTAAAGTCATGGATGCCTCTTACTGTGCAATGCTAGCTAGTTGGAAGATTTAAACAAATAATTCTGCACATTACCAAACATTCAAGGAGTACATAACAGTATTAGAAAGAACTGTTTATATTCAACTGGTTTCCAAACCAGTATTTGCGCCTCTCCATTCTCCCTTAGGACATGGTTGTTCTGCCTGACGTCAAAGCAAGTGCCAGGAAAAAGGTAGATGCCATCCCACAGCCTGGACACTGACATACAGGGGGCAAGGGTGGGTGATATCAGGGCCGGCCCCTCCCATTCCGCCGACTAGGCGGCCGCGTAGGGTGACGGCACCTGGGAGGGGCGTTGCCACCTGGGAGGGGCGGCGCCACGCCAGCCGGCCCCGTCCTGCCCCGCTGCTGCGCCTCCGCAGCCAGCCACGCCGCTGGGTGGAGGTGTGCTCGGGAGCTAGTGCTGCCCATGCTGCGCCTCTGCCGCCGCGCGGGGCACCACTGCGCATGCACGGCCGCGCGGGATGCCACCGCACATATGCACCACCGCACGAGATGCACTTGCGAGGCCGCACAGAACGCCGCCGCGCATGCGCGGCCGGCTGCATGAGGGCGTCCAGGAGCCACCGGGCGCCAAAATAAGGTTTGTGTACCCCCCCGGGAGAGGTAAGGCCACCCCTGGGTGATATCTAGGCTGGTTGCCAAGCAGCACGAACAATGTACAACTCAATGTGGCAGTAAGGACTCCCTCTTGCCTCTGCAGCAGCTGTGGAAGTTGGACCCAATCTGGCATCCAGCATGCCTGATCAGGCCCAAATTATGGATCCACAAAATACATATATTAAAACACATTTCTAAAAAATAAAGTTATTACAACATATTTCTATAGAATCATTGAATAATAGAGTTGGAAGAGACCACATGGGGCATCTAGTCCAACCCCCTGCCATGCAGAAAAAGTACAATCAAAATACATATTAAAATACATAGAACAAAGATTAAAATATGGGATGCGAGTTTAAAATTCATAACTAAAACTGGCTGGGTAAGCCTGCTGAAAGAGATAGTTCTTCAAATTGGCTTTACATTCTGACAGCTCATTACACTGTTGGAGATCTTCCCACAGGTCACGCTATAGTCTTGGGGCAACCGATAAAAAGTTCCTCTGGGTGACGGTCACCAGTCAGTTTCCGGCTGGATGGAGTAGACACCTCTCAGAGAACCTAAGTGTTTTTGGGTGGATTGTATGGGAGAAAGTGATCTTGTAGGTCACCTCGACCCAAATCATACAGGGCTTTAAAGGTCACAGCCAACACCTTGTATTTTGCCAGGAAACTAACTGGCAGCTAATGGAGTGACTTTAGAATAGGTGTAATATGCTCAGTCCTGGAAGTTCCTATAACAAATCTGGCTGCCATATTTTGAACCAACCGGAGTTTCCAAACTTGGTGCAAAGGTAGCCCAATGTAGAGCACGTAGCAGGAGTCCAACCTTGAGGTTATCAGTGTGTGCACTACCATCTTTAATAACAGCCAAGTAGATTGCTTTTCTCTCTCCCATTCCTCCCCTTGCCTTTTTATGCCCTGGTTCTGGTCTATCATATGGTAACAGGAGAAAGCTACTGACTTTATGGAAATATTGTGGGTTTCCAAATATTTGATTTACTACTGTAGGTGAGATGGGCTGCTACTGTGATCTTGCAAGCAGCCCATCTCACCCTTTTTCTTGAACTTCCTATGCTCAGTGCTAAGGAATGGCATTTGTAGTCCAACAACGTAAGCAGTAAGATTCCCACTCCTGGCCTAAATCCAATTTCTAGTTTCAATTAGGTTAGAAATACTGATTCAATGAGGTGATGTAACACACGTCAGGTCTATTGATTGAGTGCTCTAGTTGGACTATCAGTTGGACTGAGATTATCGAACCCAATGTTGTCTACAGGTGCAGTGGTTAGGAAGAACAGGAACAAGAAATTTAAAACTGCAGGGTGATTTTAGAAAGAATATTTTCATATGAACAAGTTTTCTGACTCTCCTACCCCACCTCCCGCATGTCTTTCCATGCTATTGTTTGAAGGACCTATTGCATGCTAATGAGTTGTGAATATGTAATTATGTGCCTGGGAAAAAGACTAAATCCGACAGCCATACACTCTCATGTGTATATGTATAGTGACAGTGGTGGTGTAATGAGACATTTTCCTCTTAGAAATGTCAGCCATAAAAGCATAGGGCAGGACACTGTACTATGTGATGTCATTCTTTTGCAAATTACAGCAACTCCTTAAACATGCTAAGCTATATTGATACATTGCACTATTATATTGCGTAATCTGTATTGCTAAACTGCAAGAAAATCAACTTTGCCAAACTGAGTCCTAAATGAAATAGATAAACTGGGGTGGGCATAAGCAGATTACCAGAGAGCACATTACTCCACTCCCCATGCAAATACAACTTTTAAAGAGTAAACAAGACTCATTCACAGGCCTCTGCAGATACAACATCTAAGTAATAAAGAGTGAAGCCTCTTCACTGAGAATGAAGTAAACATAAGTACACTTTGGCAGGAAGGGAAATGGACAATATTTGTTGAAATAAGGCTAAAAACAGTTGCAATAGTTTTCCTTCCAGGTCCCACTGAAAGTCAAAGTTCAAAGAGGGAGAAATGGGGGAAATGCCCTTCAAAACCTGTTGCATCAAGTAAATAAAAAGGAGCCATCAGGAAATATTGAAATCCCTTTATCCTTGAAACTCACCAGAGAATACTTTAGGTAAATGTATAGGGATAGACTCATTCACCATAAAGATAAGCCAAACATGTGGGGAAAACTATTAAAACCCCTAAAGACTGTTTCTGTTTGTCATGGGGAAATGTGAGGGAGAAAAATGATTATAAAAGCAACTTGAGAGACCAATTGTTTCCCGAGAACTTGTCATTATTGTTGGAGATGAAATATGCTTGTTTCCAGTTCTTACCTATTCTTCTTCCCTACAGTGAATGGGTGTTTTGTCATACACTCCTTTAACTCAAGGGTCATTGGAAATTACTAAATCCTTAAATAAGTCCCACAAGAAAGATTAACAAAGAACATGTCTCTGCCTGAGCTACTATTTTAACTTCAAAATTAGAAAGCACAGCATAACAATTTATTTTAAAAGATGAATAAATTGGATTGCAATTTTTAAATGTATGGGCCTGAACATTTTCTGTGGCAAAGCAGTTCGCTTGAGATAGAATTCAGAGTGTAAACTTCAAGGCTTTCTTACAGGATCCATTGAAAAAGGTGAAAGTAATGTGAATTTTTTTTTACAAATTCCTTTTAGTATAGAAGCTGCAATTCTAACGGGTCTTAAAAGATCCCATCCTTTCAACTTGGGAGGTGTGTGTTTGAAGATTTAAAGAGGATTAGAGAGAGGAATGAAAGATGTGGGGCAGTTGTGAGGAAAGAAAAAAACTCACTCTAGATTAATGCCAGCAACAGCTGTCAGTTATGCATTTAATTATTTTTCCTGTTGTTTTATTTGTTTGTTTTATATCCCACCTTTCTGCTTTGGGTTAATTTTTGATCATGTTGCATCATGATCAACTTTTTGTATGCTGAATACATCATGTGACATGTGGGGTTTAATAAATCCAAGGCTGGAGTGAAAATTGCTGAAAGAAACATTAACAACCTTGGATATGCAGATGATACCACTTTGATGGCTGAAAGCAAGGAGGAGCTGGGGAACCTTATAACCAAGGTAAAAGAAGAAAGCGCAAAAGCTGGGTTGTAGTTATGAAGCAGAATTGAGGAGTTATGGAACTCCAAGTACCAATTTACCTTACCAAAGCTGCTTGTACGCGCGGGTTCTAGGATGAGGGAGAACACACGACAACTGTGAAAATAGGTGAAAATCAAAAAGAATTTATTCTGGCACCAGCTGGTGGGCTTCTGCCAGCAGAACACAGCTGCAGGTAGGGGCAAAAGACCCCGTCACTTCTCATACAAAGACATTTATACCCCAATGGAGTCATTTCAGTAAAGCCCACCCCTTCTTCATGGATAAAACAATCATAATTGGCTGGTGATTACTGTTGCTTACATGACATTTCATTAGTCCAATAAACACTGCATAAATCATTAGCATCATCTCTCTGTCATACCTAAGATTGAGAACAATAGCCATCTATTAGTTATTTCTTTCACACAGTGCAGTATCAATGCTGAGTCTCTCTGTTCCCTGAGTTGAAACAATATTTCCAGGCTCCGTGCCAGCAGCGGAGAAGGACAGACTCTTTGCCATGCGCAGTGGTGTTTCCCATTCACATTAAATTTCCATAGCTCCAACTGTAC